>JAQIXX010000089.1:0-100660 GCA_034700605.1 Willowsia nigromaculata | reverse complement strand
TTCAGTCAGACAATTGTGTCCTATGGAGTTTTTAATTTTTTTCCCTGAGGGTTTCCAATCCTCCCAGGCTGCTGCTTGGCAGAGCGATGTTTTTTTTTTAGGTATGGATTTAACATAGACAGTATAGCCTACTGAGACGACCAACGTTCTACTCTGGTTGCACTACATGTAAGTAAGTTTTACTTTAAGCTAGCTGCAGCTCTGTTTTTCTGCAGAGTTTCTGCTGTTGTGTGAATCGTGTTGTGAGTGCATCGTGTGGAAGTACATGTATATATCCAACATTGGGCAAGATATTGTAGCATACCCCAAAACCCAAATAAAAAAACATGAACAAAAATAGAAGAAAATAGAAATGAAACATTGCCTAACTGGCAATGAGCCAGATTTTTATCTCCCTTCAAGATTTTGTATAAACAAAACAAAAATGATTTTACTTGAGTAACACACAGACAGAGCTTACAGATTTACACACACTTCACCTCTCCACAATAATCACCTATAGATAGCCAATATATTGAGTTTCGCCACAGAGAAGAGAGCTCTTTTAAGCTGTGTTTCTTATTTGCTAAAATTATCGTTCATTTCTTGACTACATTGCCAAGCCTGAAGATTTGTCATTATTTATCGGTCTCCACTCAAAAAACTCTCGATCCTTACGCATGGCAGACATCAAAATATTAAAATGGCAGATAACGAACGTGAACGTTAAAAAATGTACAAAGAGTAACTGAAGGGGTTATACAAGAGGTTAGAACTATATTTATTCAGTATAATATTTACTTTTGTTAAGTATCATCATCATCAGCAGCATCATTATATTTACCTGTCAAAGTGAGCATTACACCAATAGTTCACCGTTAAGCCCTAAATTCCTCTTGGCAGATAGATTACTTTAGATTGCGTTGCACTCCACGTTGTTATTATTACATATTATTCAAATGAGAATAACAGGACATATTATGCCCCATCAAGCCAATATTTTCCCCTACTTTACTTTGTAACGGTGGTTGACTCACAAACAACAAGAGTGACAAGTTATGTTATACTGTGAGCGAGCCGATACCCTACTCATGAGAAGATGCACACAAGACAAGGGCTATTGATAAAAGTGGTTTTCCGTTGAGCAGGTTTAGCCAGAAATCAGGCTGGCTAACTAACTTATATACCTATCTAGGTTGACTAATAGGCTATCTTTAGGCAGGTGAGTTATTGATTTTTGAGCTTTTCTTGTCTTTCAGGTATGCCCGACCGACATTTTAATAGTTAACGTCAGAATCCTTAATGGTAGTTGGATATTCACGCAAAAGCTTTTTCTGTGTGTTGTTCTTAGGTTGACTCACGTCAAGGTGTCTTTGTGCACAAAATAAAACAGACATGCATTTCGCAGACACGCAGTAAGATATCATGTGAAATTCATTTGCAAGCTCAATTAACTCTAAATGGGTGGTTGGTGGTAGGGACATTTTTTCTACTGTTTTTGGCGATTTTGAAGGTCAGCTTGTCATTTGTCTTGGAATGTTGAGTGAGGAGAGAGCTTACTGTGTGTAGGGGAACAGCGTTATGATTTCCATGTGAAAATATTTGAAAATTAGCCAATTTGCTTTGCATCATAATTACGGGGATTGTAAAGGAGGATAATATTTTTATTTATTCACAGACACAGTCATTAATTCTGGACTAAAAGCTCAACAAGCGTCGCAGTGTGTGCCCGTTACTGGAGTGGACAACACTAAATGTGAAAAATATATACAAATAGAGAAGGAAGTCGCCGTGAAAAGAACATATAAATGAACGGCTATCTGAAGTAAGGCAATTACAATTTGGATTGGAAAAGTGGCAGCTGACAACGCAACAAAATGAGGAGGACTACGCTCCACAATAAACACAAAATTACACAAAAATCTACATCGGCAAGTAATAAAAGTAGTGCAAATAACAACGGTGACGGTGAGGAGAATGAGGACATTGGAAGTAAGACATTCGGGAAAATCCCGTCTAGTGCGAGGTCTAGCAAGCATGGAAGCGTTAGAGCATTTGTGCAAGCCAACCGGAATCAGAATCGTATGATAAATTCAACCGCAATGTTTCAGAACGAGACGAAAACTAATGAAATTTCTCCAGCGTTAATTAAAAACGCGAGGAAGAGCGGGGTGCTCAACATTTCAGGTCGAAATCTTATAAATGGTGAGAAAATGATAGCTTAAAATGATCATAATATCTACTTAATGTTTCAAGTTGTTAAAACAATGTGCAATTGAAATCATTTTCTTTTTTGTTCCAAACTTCCAGTTCCTCCAAAGGTGTGGACCATCAATGAACTGGATGAAAATGAAAAGTCAAGCGTTAGCGTTTCATTGGATGCTCCCTCACCAGACAAATGGTGGGAGTTTGTAGACTTGAACAAGCTTATCATCGCAAATAATTACATTTCTGAAATACCGGACGATATTGGAAATCTTATTTCGTTGCAGTGTTTTGATGTGAGTGATGACATGACAAAAATGTAATCTACCTCATCCATATATTCCAAGTACTACATGTACTCATTTTTCCTTTTAACAGGCTCATGATAATCAAATCACCAAGTTATCTGAAAAAATCGGGGATCTAACAAGCCTTCAAAAAGTAGATGTGAGTTACAACCGTTTGCTCGCACTTCCAGAAAGTTTTTTCGCTCTCAAACGTTTAACAGAACTGAAGTTGTCCCATAACAATTTGAACACCATCAGTACTGAAATTGGCACCTTGAGCTGTCTACGATCACTAGTAAGTTAAATTCAGTCTAAGTCTAGAGTTTTTCATACGACTGGACTTATTAGCTGTTATATAACTGAGGATATATATTTTATCACAATTATTTAGGATTTATCACATAACCAGCTAACCGCGGTACCTGGTGACTTGGGCTTCTTAAGTTTCCTTAACACACTCAACTTGTCTCATAATCACATTACTGAACTTCCTGAAGATATCGGGAGCCTTACAGGTCTCTTTGCAATTCCAATTTACATGCTATGAATTTGGTACAAACTTTGTCGTCATAAATGTAATGTTTTATTTTATCTAGGGTTAAAATCACTGGATGTCTCAGAAAATGGTTTGCAGTTATGCCCTCAAAGTTTTAAGGATCTTTGTCATTTGGAACTCTTATACCTCCAACGGAACAAAATAAAACAACTCCCCGATCTGAGTGGCTGCAAAGCATTGAAAGAGCTCTACATGCAAAACAATTTGCTTACTGAATTTAATTCGGAAACTTTTGCCTTGCTTCGAATTCAGCTATTGGACTTTCGCTCAAATAAAATTGAAACCATTACTGTGAACAAAGACGACTTGGAGTTTGTCGACAGATTTTATCTGGACAACAATGAAATCGCTGTGTGAGTTTAGAATCAACAGAATTTGATAGTATAACTCATCTATTTTGAACTTGAACAGTTAGAATACATTATTATAATTTTTTAGGGTTCCCAACGAGCTCTGCCTTCTTCCATCATTAAAAGCTTTAACTCTTGATGGAAACCCATTACGAGGGATTCGTCTAGATATTTTGCAACGAGGAACTCTAGAACTGTTGAAATATTTAAGGGGAAAGTTAAACCCAAACGATTCCTTCAACGAGTCCAACGGTGGAAATGAAAGTCAAGATGGAAAACCTAACGGATGTAGAAAGAGCTTACGTGGAGGATCCACAGCAGAAGATTTAGAAATTGATCGAGATAGAGTGAAAGCATCAAGGGATTTAAATCTTGTTGGGAGGCAAATGTCTGAAATTGATAAATCGGTGATGGAACTTGCAGCGGATGCTCGAACATCAGTACTTGATATATCAAAGAATATCCTGACTTCCTTACCGGATACGTAAGTATAATGTATAATCTTCCGACGATACGTTTGCAAAAGTGTTATTAAAATTCATAATCATAGAACATTGATTTATCTTGTTTGCAGGATGGAACTTCTCAGTGAATTTTTGACAGAGTTGAAACTAGATTTTAATCGCTTAACATCGCTGCCCGTGTGCCTTGCAAAATGTTCTCGTCTGCAATATCTCAGTTTCCAAAATAATCAAATCGACTCTCTTCCGGAAGAGTTTGGAGGCTTAACAAAATTACGCGAAATCAATATGGGTTACAATAAGTATGTTGAGTTTAATTGAAACCCAATTATAATTCAACAAAAAGATGAAAATACAATAATGAAAACTTTCATTTCCAGATTTACTGCTGTTCCCGAGTGCTTGTATTCCTTGCGGAGCTTAGAAATCATTATAGCAGTGAACAACAAAATTGAGAAAATCGATTTGGAGGGATTGGGGAATCTACCTTTTCTCGCAGTTCTTGATCTACGAAACAATAATATTGCTCAAGTCCCTCCTGAGCTTGGTCTTCTCACTCAACTAAGGTTCAGAACGAACATACATATCATCATCATAAATTGTTATTTGGCAAGTAGAAAAAACATATTAGTAAAATATTGCATAATTGTTCTTTCAGATCTCTCAATTTGGAGGGAAACGCGTTTAGAGTTCCAAGTTATCACATCCTCAGCCAAGGAACGGATGCTGTTATGCGCTTTCTGCAAAATCGCATACCCAAATAATTTTTCAAATCGCAAAGAATTCAGTAAATTATCAGAATCAGTTTAGATCTACGCATGCCAACTTCACGCACATAAAACACGTACAAAGTGAAATGCAATAAGGATCAATCATTGATTCATCGGTGCAGATGGATTATTTTTACTTGAAACCTCGAGTGCCTACTTAAAAAAAAATGAACAGGTATACCTGATAAAAGCTGTCCGGCAACAACCGCAACTTACTTAAAATGAATAGACACCACTGAATTTGACCTTGAAAAAAAGTGCTACGCATAATTTTCTCACCCAGAAGAGGAGACAACGCAGTGTTAATTTTAGTCTTTTATAGCAGTATGATTTTGTGCAGTATTCATGAAATTTATGTTGCAAGTAGGTATTTTTGAGTTAAGTCTGCATCTTAAAGCTAAACTATCTTTTTAATCAGTTCTAGTCTTCTAGGAGGACTGAAGGAGTGGAGTAACAGTTTATGTTAATCATATCGTACCGTATTTGCATTTTTTTAGTTTTTAATTAATTAGGTACACGCTTTGTGCTAAGGATGTGTAAAATACTTACACTTTTTTGCCATTTTGTTATCTATTGATTTCATTTTGTATTTAATCTTTATATAGACCATGCTATTTTATAAGTTACGTTTTGAATGTATAGATATGTTTTATTCTGCTTCGGTTTTGCATAATAAATACTTGGCAGTTCGTCACTTACATAAATATAGTACAACATGGAACAACAACAATGAATCAGGAAAATAATATATTATTTTTTATGTCAGAATTCGTCTATAGGTTGCATCTTTGGATATAATATAACAAAAAGTCCACCTTTTGCTCTTGAGTATAGCAAATTTTTATGTAAATGTCTTAGTCCGTGTTTTTAACAATCCAGTTAACAAAAGTGGCGATATTTGTGTACACCCCTGGCAAGTTCTCTCGGCCGCATCCAATTCCCCATGATACCTTTTGATTGACAAAAAAGTATATTTGTTCTGTTATAGTTTTCTCTTTTCTCTAGTTTGCATATAATATTACTTCACTTACCAATCCAACAAGAATATATTGCCCGTCAACTTCGGTGGTCAAAGGTCCTCCAGAATCCCCTTGGCACGAATCACGGCCTCCATTCGAATACCCTGAAATGCATACAAAACCCCATTGCTTGTTAAACATGCTGCTATTAAAGAAATTACTCCAGAATGGAAATCTTTTCAAAGCCCATTATAGTAAGTAAAATGCGTTTCATGAGAACCGGCGCAAAGAAAAACATCATGAATAGTTTCTCGTCTCCCTGCTTTCCGAAACATGTCTTGACATTTTGGGTGTGGAAGGATCTCAACATCTACTTCCTGAAGAACTGACGGGGTTGACGAAAGTGCTGCAAATTATTTATAAGCCAAAAGTCAACCATAGTACGAGTATTATTTCCTCTAATTTTTCCAAAACCATTAAAGTGCATTTTGTTTAAATTACCTTCCAATCCTAAAAAAGATAAAAATGCATGTTATTTGGTTTTGAGCATCACAAATCATACACCATCATAATATTTCATTGGGGATCATAATTAGTAGTACATAGTGCATACCATATTTGTATTTGGTTCTTCCCCAACCAACAACGGTGCCTAATCTGCCATCAAAATTTTCTCTGTATTTCGGTAAACAGACTGGAACAATATGCTCCTTGTATTGAACAGGACGAGCCAATTTGAGAAGTGCTAAATTTTTAAACGTTGTAATTAGAAAATGTAGGCTAAAACTGAAACTAATAGCTAATTTGTGGCCACTGTAATTACCTATGTCATTCCTAAAGTCGGCAGGGTTGTACCCGTGATGAACCTGATTTAAAATCAAAGGATTATAAAACATTATGAGGGTGTATACACTTTTTGAAGCTGTATGGCCTGTATGGTTTTTTAAAAGTAAGATTACGAAGTACCTCTTTCTTCTCGACTGCATAGTCTTCATGAGTAAATCTTTCATTTTGCTGTCGAACGTTCCACTCGCCAAGTCGGACTTTTAAGCTGCTCGTAGGAGTACTAAAATATATTGCAATGAAGAAAAAACTCAGATTCTGAAATGATTTTAAACTCTACATTCGCATGTCGTTAGATTAACTTACCTGTACACACAATGAGCTGCAAGCAAAGAAATATAATTTTCAAGTTTATCAACATACATGGAAAATATTATAAAACTTTTTCATCAAATTGTATTTCACATACCTGCAGTGACTACCCAATAGTCATTCAACAATGCCCCACCACAAGCTATTCTTTTTGATAAGAAGCTTTGCTTGATAATCGCCGCTTGCCATGGATGAGAACCAAAAGGACTGTCATGACCGCCTACAATCCTATTTGATCTAGTATAAATCTGTCCACATTCTAAAAAGAATTGCCTCAAGTTATTAATCGTTTACAATCCATTTGAAATCAAACGGGTTAAACATATTTTTGTGCAGAAAAGCAACACTTTGTGAAAAAAAAATCAAAATTGGAAAACTTTGCAGCAGTAGCGTACTTTAAAGTGCTCATAAACTTGACAGAGACAAATTACACCAGTAGTGCTACCTTTATTGTGCCATGCCCATTTTCTAATTTACTTTCACATCCTGTAGCAAAAAGAATTACTGGGAGACCTTTGAAATTACAGCATAAATTCATAATATTTATGCTCTTTGCATTAGAAACAGCTAATTAATTGAAGTTTGATTGACAAATATTGCAATATGGCTAAAAATGAAAGTTTGTGCGAAAACATACAAGTGCAAAATGGTGCAACAAACAGCGGTAAAAGTTGTACTTATGATTTATAATAGATGTGCATGTTTAGAATGAAAAATACTTTCTTTTGAACGACAATAATCCGAAACGGCCAAAACTCGACTAAATATCTATTATTCTCTAAATCATAAAGGCAATTAATGACCGTAACATTAACAGAGTATATACACAAAATAATTGAAATACATTTTCAGCACAGGCCCAACCCATTAAGTGAAAGAAAGCAATTAGGCGCATGAGTGATCTCCCAAAAAGTGTGTACAATTTTCAGCTCTGATAAGCTTACTAATGTCATCAAAACAAACAAATTTCATTGTTTTGACTAATTGTCAACAACTGAAATTCGCATGCAGTTCTGGTAGAGATATCGCTCATAATGAAGTACATACATGGTAATTGCTAACTCTCCCTCACAGCATACAAGAAGATAATATGGATACAATTGGTTAATAACTGTGACACTGCGAACTCTTAACACTGAATTTTGAAAGAATGCTATTATTGAAAGTTAATGCTTCCTGATTTAGGCTATCGTCTGTTTTATTTTGCTTGGTTTTAACTGACATTGGACGTGTTGGTTACTTCGGCTTACAATAAAGTTTTAGCGCAATTCGATATAGACATTAAATGCCTACACGCATGTTTATATGCGTGGTAATATAGAAATTACACTCCAGAAACAATGGAAGTCATGAAATCACATTCAGATTGGGTCCTTGTTTGAATAGAGTTAAAATACTTTAGGCTACTTTTACCTTATGTGAAGCAACTAACTTAAAACGGTTTCAGCAACACAAGACGTGTGCCAAAAAATATTTTAATTCTAGCGAAGATGAGCAAACTGTACATTGCAAAACTCATTGTCACTTCAGTTGACATTCAGGTTAGGGCTGTTACATTTTCATTTCATCAAAAATTTTAAGCCATGCAGCTAAAAACGCTTTTAGCACCTTTGTAAATACCTACGCAAAACTGTTAAAGGGTATGTTTAAAAAGTAACAATTTATTATCAAACAGCCATTTAACCTTAGGAAACTATTCATTACCACATCATTGTTACTTTTAACTAACTGCAGTCTAGTGATTTTCAAGTTGCTACATAGCTCTCGTTCATAGTTTTGTGCTCGTATGGCTTGTTGCTGGTGATAATATTTACGAAGGATTGTCTCATGAGCTCATAAAAATCAACCCTGTTTTTATCTCTCACTTTTATATCACATTTTGTATGTAGGTAGGTATTTTGTCCACAGCCTATTATATCATGGAGTCATACATTTCAATGGAAAAAAATTAATTTGCATTTCCTCTTTTTGCATGACACAAAACCTTTTTATAAACATCAGCCATTCATTCTATGTAGCACGCGACTCACAAATCTCACTCTAAGTATGAAGTACATATTATGCGTTTTGCATGTAACAAGTGAGATTTTGTGGGTTTATCTCAACTACTTAATTAATTATTAAAGTACGTACATCTTTTATTAAAGAAGAATAACCACAAAAAGAAAATTATATTTAAAAAAGGATGTACAGCAAACACCTCGTAACATTTCCAACAGCTTCGTAGGTCAAGTGTCCTGGCGAGAGTACCTCCATCGTTGAATTAAATGCTGAGTATACGCACATGTGGCTTTTATCATTAAGTAATGACAAAGTGTTAACTTGCAAAATGACAAATGACATATTTTTCCCACCTACAATCTACTGTGGACCTTGGACCCTTGTATTTTAAATTCATTTATGATGTGCAGGGTGCTATACAAGTATTATGTGCCGTTGTTTGCAACTATTTTAATTGTGCTCTACAGATTCATACAATATCTGATTTCATAAGCTGTGTCCAATCACCATTTGTTCTAAAACGCAGTGAGATTATAACAATGACTGTATTTATTTAATTACCCTTGGGACTGATTGAGCTAATCTTGTTGCCATTACTCGCCCCATGATGACTGTTGCTATTTGAGTTCGAGCCATACTTACTGTGATGGTCAAACTTGTCAAAGTACTTATCATGATCCCCTATAGGTCCATAAATGTCATTTGTATGGAGAGGATCATAAGGATGCTGCGTTGTTAGTGGTGGCGATGCTGGAGGCAACGGAGGTAAAGGGGGAGGTGGAGGATGAGGAGGAGTAGGAGGGGAAGAAGAATGATAGTGGATGCCGTTATAAGGTTTCAAAGGTCTAATGGAATTTGCCGCACTGCCAAACTTGATCACGTCGCCAGGATAAAGTGGATATGATTCAGAGTCTAAAGCAAGGGACAACGTGGTCTGTGACAACATTGGTTTGTAGGTGGTAGGACGGTAGAAATTAAAGGAGGGTCTATTAAAATAGGAAGGTTTCGAGGTGACAAGTCTATCATCAGAGGAAAATGATGGACGGTAAGGGAACGAGATTGGATCATGATCATGATAAGGAGATGTTAGAGCTGATGTGGAAGATGATGATGATAACTGATTTTTTGTGTTTTTATTTCCACTACTTCCCCCACTAGAGCCAAATATGCTGTTTCCGCTGTAGGCACTGTAGGGTCGTCGATTATTATTGGAGTGATTGTCGAAGCCACTCAATGGTGGATATAAATCGTAAGAGTACGATTTGTTGCTGAAAGCTACATGAAAAATCAAGAAAACGAACGCAAGCGAGACAGAAATGAAATGTTGTAAACTCTTGAAAATAAAAAAAATGCGTAGTGTGCTGCTCAGTATCGGGGTTGTCTTTTTGACTGACTTTTTAGCAAATTGAACGCACGCATGCACATGATGGTTTTAAGAAGAAAACTAATGTTCTTGTGTCTTTATAGAATTTGTTATTTTCATCTTCATCATTCAGCAGGTTCTCCTGAACTTATTAAACCATGAAAAAGGCACGTCGTGTCCTATTCTTTTTCCTTTTTGTTTGATATTGTACCTAAGCGGCAGTAGCGGTGTCAAATGTGTCACACTCAAAGTCTTCAACTTCATCAACTTCCTTTCCTTTGTAAATAAGGCATGAAGAAAAGCCTACTTCACTACTTTACACCTGCACTTACTCCTCCTTTTAATCTGCTTACCAGATATTCAAAATTCACTCATCAGCAAAGATTTTACGTGGATCGGTTCATGTGCTACTTCCATTTATATGTCAGCAGTGCAAGACTGCCACACACGAACAACCTTTGACTGACTGGGCAAACTTGTGCCTTTAAATATTTTGTGTCTAAATATGATATGCAATAAAATATATCCCTACAAAGTAAGTCATTTTCTGTTTATTGTGTGCATTTTTATCATTTTATATGTAAACATTATCTGTCACAGTCACACATATTTGGGCAACCGTTTTTTAAATGATATAGTAAAATGGTGTTTCCTGTACTTGGATCATGGTTCATTTTACAAAATTATCCTTTCAACTTAGCTGCCTATATATATAACCTACATATAGGTACCTACACCAATTTTTTTGAAAAAGTCATTTTGACAATGAAAGTAATTCATATTAGGAATTACAAATAATGCACAACACTTTTGACTGTTTGTAGCTCGTACGACATTGTACAAAAGCAAATTGTTATTTTAAAAATTTGCACGCAAAGATGAAATGATTTTGCTGACAAGTCATTATGATTATCAACATACGGCTATCATCAAAATCCGTTTCGCAAGTACAGTCAAACTACTATTTGTTCAGTCCCCTACTAAACACCTATTTGAACCTACCATCGTATTGTCATATATCATAATCTTGTCGGCACAATTTGTTTTCAACACAATGCAATAGCTATGATGAAAGTATGTATCTCTTTATATTGAACATGAGCACATAATATTATACTTACGTGGATTGTCCAAAATTCCGACAGAAGTTGATGCTTCGGAAGCCTCTGCTCTTGGTACACAACAAGCCTGCATGAAAAATCAAAGCAGAACAAAGATCATTTCATGTATTGCAATACCATATCATAAGAATATATTTTTTGTCATTTTCCTGTCTTCCTGTTTCGGTAAAAAGTAAGGATTTTTCTGCCCGAGAAACAGAGGCTAAAAAAAGTTAAAAGCAGTAGCCATCATTCCATGGTATTTACCATAAATGTAATGGTTATTTTTCCTGCTTTACTGTACTGTAGTTTTCCTCTTTTTACTACAGTATAATTACCGTTATAAATGCGACCATTACAAATTGCTTTACATGCAGAGATAATACATATTAGAGTGTTACATACCCAGATCATGCCTCCATTACACAGGTCAAGAGGTTTGTTTCCTTGAATCACACAGGATACACTTAGCGAACAACCGTACATTCTACCAGCATGCCAGCAATTTTGAGGTATCACTGCATATTTCAAAAAAGAAAAAGAATGAAAAGTATTATGGGAAAATGTTAAGAAACAGTTTTTTAACCAAGAAAATCATCATTTTAGATACACTGGCATTTTTTGGGGGACGGTTTGAAAATAGTTTTTTATGGACATGCAATCTTTCCTTTTTGTGAATCTCCTCACAAAATTTCTTTTATAAAAACAAACCTGCCAACTGCCTAGCATCTTCACTCAGTCTACTAGAGTTAGAATATAAGAGATCTTGAATTTGCATTTTATGTTGCAAATCCAAATTGTCACCGTTGGACGCACTCATGTCAAGCATTTGACTTAATGTCAAGTCTTTTCTGTTATTGTTATTGCCACCAACTGCGCTTGAAAGACTTTCATAAGCATGAGGTCTTGGTCGGTAGTCATTGTCGTTGTTGTGATTGTTGTTTGTTGAACTCAGGGAAGATGATCCACCGCTTATGGTCCCATACCGACTTCCGCTATACTTGTCTTTATTGTTACTGTACAAACCACCGCTTGCAGATGATGATGATGATGAGCCTTTTATAGTTATAGGTCTATACATACTTTCGTGATCTACACCACGATCATAACCCTTTCGGTTCTTGTCGTATTTATTGCCAAAACTGCTACTGCTGCTACTACTAAAAAGGGAATCACCCCTTCTCGTTGAAAAAGATGAGCCAGACGAATGTGGAACAGAATGAAAGTCGGGAGAAGGCCCAATGGCAAACCCAAAGCGATTGTAGCCAGGGGTCATGATTCCTCCGACTGGTCCACCTCCAGAGGAGGAAAGCTCATGTGGACGGTGGTGCCGACTGTGTGAGGAGTGGGAAGTAGGCCTGTATATAGCGCTTGGTTGGTGAATGAGCTCCAGCCTGTAAAATGGGAAATTACTGCATTTTGATTAATGTGAAGATGAAAACATATAAAATGCATACATAATTATCAGGGAATTTTTAGCTTGTGATTTGTTACAAGGTATAATGATTTTGACACTTGCAACATCACGTACTTGAACTAAATGCATGAAATGAAAATCATAAATGAATCATACCTTTCCCTTCGCAGTCCGGAAGCCAAGGTTAGCTTAGGTGTTGATGAGGACACCGACACTGGACTGGATGCCGCAACCACGGCCAAACTGGTACTACTACTTCCTGTTCCATTTGCACTCGTACTTGTTGAACTATTAGGTAAACTTTTATTTACACTACTTACACTACTAGCTAATGGAGAAACGTTACTAAAATACTTGGGTTTCCTATATCTCACGTCTTTATTTAGTACATAACTGTAGCTAAAGTCCGGATCAGTTGGATCTGGACTATTTCGATTGCTATCATACGGCACATTAACTCCTGCAACTGGTATTTGCACCAAAGCAATAGCTCCAAGGAGCACAAATAGGGTTATTCCACGGTAATGGTGCAGTGATGAAATGGAAAGTAGCCGTAGCCATTTCATTCGAAAAGGCTTTCTGGATGACCGCATCTTGTCAAATATTGAGTCACAATGAAATGGAGTCAGTTTTCAATTCACCAGCGATATTCATTTATCCCATGTTTGTTTCACAAAAATTTTAGTTGGTGATTCCATGATTTAATGAATGTAAATGTGGAAGAGTGTTTGTTAGCTTAAGGGCCAAGACTGGAATGAAGTTCACACTTATCGATGTATCCACTATACTAAAAGAAAAACTCACTCGATGCAACAATGTCATAATCGGCTTATCATTATAAAATCTTTGCTCGTATGCAAATATGAGTATGTGGCTTTCCACCATGACCTTCAAACCATTTTGCACAACTCTGGTCTTTGTTGAATGCGGCTTTTGCCGATGTCTAATGTTAGATGATGCTCAGCCCAGTATACCACCGTTTATTATCGCAGATCAACTTGTCCCACCACAATAATAAGTACTTTATAGAAACGTAGCACAATCAGAAATATTGAATGGGTTATTCACTTTGGATTTACACATGTAGTAATTACCACCAAGTAAAATCATTGCTGCCGGAAGGGGTGAACAAAAAATAGCGCACACCACACCGAACAAATTCCCATCCAAATTTTGAGTCAACAAATTTTTTATACGAAGATCTTTCAACTCTTGAATGTGGATTCAATACTAAATGGTACCAATCCCACAAGTACTAATAATAAAATGCGTTCATCATCATAATAAATTGAAAGTGCTGCAGCATCGAAAAAAGAAGCTCCGGAAGTGACTTTTCTGCTCCCTTGCTGTTACAAATGCTGCATGCTAGTTTTGCTGTGGTTTTTGACTCTGAACTCGTCTCCTCTTTTGTTTACGTTTGTTTGGTGCTTCAGGGTATTCTTCTATTATTGTTATCTTTCCCTTTAAATTGTAGAGAACAACTTGCTATGGAGTTTAGACTGATGATGTTGACGATGAAACCACACCGTGTTTGCAACAATAGTCATCATTATCATCGTCAAGTAGAGTAGATTAAGCAGAAGAGTCGACGAGGGAAGATGATCACCTTGCATCCCTGATGCCCTGCATGTAAAAAACACATGCATGGACGAAATGCATGGACCAATGACCAAACCGTCACAATTGCATGGGCTACTCACTAATATTCCTCTGATTCAGGTGGATGCTCATAAAAACAAGTAGATACTTACTTTTATGATAATGATAATAATATAGTGGCGGATGTAGATGATGATGGAAGAGTCAAAAGTGAGACCCTAGAGACAACGCGTTGTTGAGTTGTTGTTCACACGTTACAGTAGTCCCAGTGGCGTTTTTCGTTGTATACACATTATTACGAAAAGAAATGCAACCACTTTTCTGCAACTTGCATTGCGATACGGTCAAGTCATAACCATATCACCTATAATTGTACTGTTCACAACATCGTTTTTTTATACCAACTCAACTAGTCCTCATGCTGTGTTGGTTTACTGAGATAAGGCTCCTCTGGAAGGGACAACAAAGGTCTATATCACTTGATCAAACTGTTTGAAAAACCGGCTACAGTAATTCCTGCGCAGTCATTCCAGTTCATAATGATAATGACTTTGTTTGATATAAGCATAATTTACTAATGGTGAATGAGTGGACGATGTTGCGGATGACAAATCCCTAGAGCTATGTATTTACCACACAAGCATTGTCATTGCTGGTTTTCTAAAATCAAACTAATCACGATCACGCGAGCACTCTTTTCTGTTTGAAAAATGAAACGCAGAATTATTGCCAATTTTAGAAACAGCGATGCTAATTGTTATTACTTCATTGCTAATGCATTTTGGCCAGTACTAAACACAAACTCACATGAAGACTCGAAAGAGTTAAGTTTTGTTTGGTATTCACAATCAGTACTCTGCCAGTAGTTTCCATTTTCTGGCTCAAGTCACTTACTTCCTATATTTTAGCTATTTTTCCTTTTCCCAACAATGCTACCTCATTTTGGCACAGAAGTAACAATATAGAGATTAGAAATAGGCAAATTGAAACAAGAAGAACGTTCAGTATTCGAATCAGCACTTTTTAAATATAAATAAAAGTACTTCAAAATATTTTGCAGTCCAAATTGGAATATTTTAGAATGTTTGTATGATCAATGGAAAAGGCAAGAAAGGGAGAGGAAGACAAATTTCACTTCTGCCGAATTGCTACTACACAGCCAAGTGACTAAACTTTTGAAAATGGAATCTATTTACATTTTTTCCGCAAACATATATGCAGTAATAAACAACTTGTAAAAACTTCAATTTTACTAACTGTTGTTACCTATTTGCTTTAAAGCGTCTAGCTTACAACACACAAGCACATCTAAAACTGATATTAACGGTGATCTTTAACACGTACTCCTACGCAGACAATGAGTGTTTCATAAAAACTGCTCTCACCAGCATTTTGTCAGAACTTTTGAGAGAATCGCTTTGTTTCTGGTTATGATACCATACATCGCGTAATGACAATGCAGATATGCTTATAGGAGATGGTGAATTATTGTTGACGAAGACACAAAACGAATTTTCAGAGTACAAAGCATTGAGAGAGATAACCAAGAGGAAAGTAATCTGAAACAAAGTATTTATGCGTAATTTACCGATGAGCACCTATATGAGAAGCAGCAAATGAGAGATTCATTATTTGTAACGCGGTAGGTAAGTATGTAATGTGCCTATGCAATATTATGGAGATATGTATAACCAAGATAATCGTCACCGTAAGTTTAATATTTTAAGTGTCCTAAATAGCTATAGATTTTATTCTGTAAATCCATTCAACAAATCTTTACCCTTTCAAATGTCATCATCATTGCCATTACGTCTCTCTCTTTCTCACAATGCATTTGAAATCTCTAGTCTAAAAATAACAATTGTAAGTTGGTAAAGTGGGCGAAGATTACGAATGATAGTAAAATATTCTTGTTCTTAACTATGAAGGAAGGTAGGGCAACAAAGGCATAATGGTTAGCATTTTTGTCAGCTTATGTCGCTCTTTGCAAGCAAACCTAACCAGGTAAGACCTTTATTATACCTTTTCCACTCCCTCTGTTTATGAAACAGTCGGCTGAGCATTGTTTCGTGCGTCTGTTACATATCTCAAGTAGCAAACTTACTTAACATCATAGATATCTCAGACAGAAAAGATGATGAATACGCAGGTTGTTTCATTCCGTCTGCAAGTTGCGGACCTCAAGGGACACAACACTATTTACGAAACGTTGATTGTGAAGAAATCGTAACATTTTGATACAAAGCGTGTACAGAGTATACAGGTGGAAAAGACTGAAAAGAGGGTGTCAAATTAAGGGACCATGGAACAGTTCGTTTGAAATTCAACAAAGTAAGCAGACAAGTGTCTGCTATATCTGCAAGGAGCGGTAGACGAAGGGTAAGAATGAATTCTATTTGTATGCATAAGTAATGCAACTCATATCATCAAAGGGTTAATATAAACCATACGTTTGGAGCAGCATGTGTGTGTGCAATTGCAATCAATTTTTCATAATAACATAATATTCACTTATGTTTAATCCTGCACGTAACTTCTAAATCATTGCGTACTGAGGGCGCTATACCAATAATGCTATGATCCTCTCTTCGGTTTCGAATGCAATACTATAGCTATAGCATATACCAGGACGCGAAATCTTGCATACCAGGTTTTCATGCTATGTACAACTATAATGGTGAAGGTAATCATGAAACTGATGATTATTAGCTAGTAGACATCCAAATGGGAAATGAGCTCAGGGAAGGAAGCCAGCCATGCAAACGGTGTGGCGTGGCAGTAGTCACTTCAAGAAAGTTTTAAAGATTTTTTTTTGAGAGAAGAGATATTTTTGCATAATAATGACTAAAATAAATGCGTCAAGTATTAATACACTTGAGAAGTTGTCTTTTCTACCAAGAATACATTATGTTATGTTTTCAAGAACAATGTAAAGAACAAAGTGCTTTGTAATGATGATGATAAGATGTTTGTTGTTGTTGTCATTGCATTTATTCAAAGTTTATTGTGTGCATTTTCATTTCAAAGCGCGTTAAGAATCATTCATTGTACACAACTAGGTATTCATTTTTATTCGACTCTGTGCGTCTTTGTCACTTGAAATGGTTGAGATACTTTTTCTTATTTTTCTCTAAATTTTACTAGTAGACTACTGCTCTGGTTAAGTCAAGTAAATGTAGTCAAAATGGTTGTGTGATCAGCAGAGCTGAAATGAAAAATGGATTGTTCTTATTCCTTGTAATATACATGGATGCTTATGTGAATGTATTTAAGTTTTCAGGCTTATGCGTTTTTCTAGGTGGTTTCTATTCTCGAAAGGGAGTGAAAAGTAAAACAGGAGCTATAATAATCCGTTCCGTTTTGCTGCAGAAAAAGAGACGCAAGAGGAATCATAGCAAGTGCTCCTTTTGTTCTGGTACTGGTGCCCCACCAAAAGAAAACGCGGATGAAGTTGATGAAACTAGGGATGATCACGGTCATTATCAGAGAACTTGAAGACATTTCTAGATATTTTAGCGTGGCGAATGGCACTCGATACATTTTACCTTTTCTACCACGCAACCGTGGATTATGATCCCGATTTAAGAAACTCTTGTAGTGGTGGACTTGAAACATCTTGTGATGTGTTTCTCATGTTCATTACACTTCTTTGAATGCACGAACGAGCGTACCCACTTTGGGAAGTTAAACGATCTTTCTTACCAACAACTTTTGTACTGATCTTAAAGAATTCGTAACGTTATGTACCATGTCGAACAAAGTTGGGTGTCTCCCAGAAAAACTAGATGTAATGAAATTACAAAGGGTCTTTTCCAACGTAGCGGGATTTCACACACAAAGAAACGTGAGTGTACGAACAAACCTTAACTTAGGGCAAAAGGCAGACAGGAAATCTGAGGGTTTGCCTCTGAAGAGAATTGTAGCGATGATCGTTTCATGATGCATTCACATTTACAGGAGCATAATTTTTCTGTAGGTTTGAAAGTTTGAACTATGTAATTTGGTTTGCTAGATCTTGAATTACTGCAGATTTAAAGGAATAACAATATTCGATAACTTTCAAAGCACAACGAACGTTTATAATTTTTTCCAAACAACCGAGCTTTTAATTTGTGCTTAAGTTTAATAATCTGATTTATCTATGGAAAGTTGGACAAGGGTCATGGCTTGGGAGTGTAAATTTAAAACTTTAAAAGATTATGGTCTTTCAATACATTGGTTGGGCAGGGCTAAGGAATTGATATGATCGAGGCAGATAATGAAAAGGAAGATGAAGAGGACAGGTACATGGTACATAGGTGGCGTCTACCAAATCGGACTTGATGGCTCTGTTGAGATTTTGTACTTTACCTGAAAATTTCAGGTTTTGAAATGTACGTCTAGTAATCTTCTATTCGCTTTTGCTAATTACTTGTTATGTCTCTCGCCTTCAAACCGTCCCAAATAAAAATAATAATACGGCAAAAATTTATATGAGCATTTTTTGCATACCATATTGACGTTTTCGGTGATCAAACAGGTCGAATCCGGGCACCTTTGGTTTCCCATTTCCTTTTTTTGATAAAAGAAGTGTAGGAGCAGGAGGTGGGGGTGGGGGGGGGGGGGGGGGGGGACCCGGGGGTGGTCCTGATAGGTCTACATTTGGCACAACCACTGCTGAAATTGGTTTACCATGCAAGATGTCCAAAGAAGAAACTCCATTTGTTATAATATCAACAGATGGAGGTGGTGGTGGTAATGGAGGGAGCGGTGGTGGACCGATGAAGTCTTCATAATTATTTTTAAACACACGCCGACGATTGAGGGTTTCTTCTTCTAACCTCCTTATTAAAAGTGGTTCACTTGTTCTAACACCTTTGAAAACAGTTTCACTTTTATTACCAGTGTCACTCGTAAAAAGTCTCCGCATTTTTTCATGTCTTTGGTAGGAATAATCGTTATGGTCGATCTCTGCCACCGGAAGTTCTTTGTCGACAACGCGTTCATTCCTACTCCTCCCGTCAAGATTCACATCGTGACGAAGAGGATAATTAGGAAATGACCTACTGCTTCTTTTCTGTTCAAACGAGGTTGAAAAATCCTCGTCAAAATAAAAATCGGGAGTGTGCAACTTTTCATCGTCACCAATTATGTCAACATCACTATCCTCATCTCTATATATGTAATATTGATGACTAGGAGTGCTTACGACTCGAGATAAGTTACTTTTATTACCGCTAGCACATTTCTGGAATATTGTCAAGTACAAGTAAAAAATCACAAAGCTTGGAAATATTGACAAATAACACGATTTAGACTTTTTGGGACGCATTTCACTTCGGAAAATTATTAATCTTTATGCAAAAATTTGAGAAGGTTGAATTTGCTGGACTCTACATTTTCAGTTCCGATTCGCTTGAATAACTCGGAAGCATTGACTTTTGTTAGGACGGTTCTACAAATCCCATTAAAAATAATCTACATGTGGACAGAGTATTACCGTTAAAGACACTGATCTTCAAATTTCAAATTCAAAGTTACACGTATGCTCTATGTTGTTTGCAATAAAAAGCCAAAAAAAGGAAAAGGGAAATTTTTCTATAAAATCAACCATTTCTTTCAACGAATTCACATTCATAATATGCATACGTAAGAGTTTTTTGGTGCTTTTAATTGAAGTTAAGTCACAGCATTTTAACTTTATGTAAAGCGGACGGAGAACGTGATACATGAGAATGCAGTTTTTTGTTTGTTTGTCAATATCATAGCACTCATGATGATGAAACGAAAAAGAAGAGGTAATGAGGTAAAAAAGGAGAAAATTCCTTTTCATTGAAATGCAGTTTCTTTTCATCACAAATGCTAAACCTGACATAGGATTGTAGGTACATGTGTGCAAATCATGTCAAATGTATGTATTATGTGTTTATCTTTATAGAACTTCAATAAAAACGGAAGATTATCAAAGATTTAATTACGAGAGCTTACATTTTCATCCTTCTTAAATGAAGTATAATAGTAGAGGTAATCCTTTGAATGAGGAACGATCGTGATGTATAACAATAGACCAAGTAAATCATCACGATTAGTTGGTTATGCTGCGTTCAAAATACATTAGTTTGTATCGACAGGTGTGACAGTGTGTTACCGCACTCGTCTTGTAACAAAATAAGTTTCTTTAATCCATGCTCAATTCAATTTTCTTGATTTCATTATGAATTTGTAGGTATACTATTTATATCAACCGGATGAATATGTTATAATGTTTAGTCAAGTTAGGGGTCCATTTCGACATAATTTATACGTTGATGATGTACTTTCTATAGTTGCATGCTAGTAATAAGGTCCATACGAATATCAATCTATTCTATTCATGACACGACACAGGAAAACAAATTAAATTCACTGATAATGTCTAGAAAGAAGACACTCGAAAAAGAAAATCCCATTTGAAAATGCATTTTTAGTTCTCGATTTCTTTTTTTGAAATTATTTTTTAGGTAACGTTACTCAACTGGGAGATTTGTTATTCGAAGCAATTCATAACTATGCATTTGCAAGTCTATTTAAGGACTTGCGTAAATCCAATGGGAAGGACTTGTCTGCATTTCAAGCTTTTTTAAATCCGATAATTGAAAATGCATTTTTTCATCTACTTTCTACGAGGAAGAAAATCACAGTTCAAAATCCGCAATGAGAGAGAATGTTTCAAATAATTATATGTCTTTTATGTTATGTACAATTTCAATAGACAATTAGACAATGAATTTGACAACCCTACCAAAGACAGATTACTGATTCAAAATATCCAGGAAATTCTTCATTTTTTATTCTTTCAAATTCGTGCATAAAATGTTTTCTTATTGTAAAAGTACATGGAAGAAGATAAACAACGAAATTTACAAACGGAAATTCAAGTAACTATTCTATACAAAATGCATAACAATAACACAACATGTTTAAAACAAAAAAAAATCATTATATCTTTAGAAAAAAAACATGTACAAAATAGAGAAGAAAAACAACCATGTTCCAGAATAACAAAGTATACACCACGATACGAAGGTAAACGATAACAACTAAACAGACTATTTTCCTCCAACTATTTACACACTTAAATGAGTGAAGAAAGACTTAAAATAAAAACAAAACAAACCGGTCTCCTGTTTGACCCGACACGACTCCGATAGCCAGTAGAAATTATAACTATTTATGTCTCCATTTTATAGTATAGTCAAACCTAATTTATTTGTATTGTTCATTGTTGGTCCTATTTTCATATTATATAAAAATATATTTGTAAAAAAGATATAATAAATTATTACAACTCAGTGAATTGACAAAAAAACTGACTTATGGTTTCTTTGCAAAAAGGGCTACGTATTGCAGCAATGCATCCATAATCCCTGAATACTTGAAGCAGAACATAAATATTTTAACTACTTGACTGCAACATATTTGTTCAAAGTTTTTAAAATTTATGACCTAATGCTATGCTGATATCTGAGCCCTAATCCATCTAGCCGTTGTCGCCACTTTATGATAAATTCCTGGTTGTCTATCCACTGCACAACCGAATCCTGCTGACGTGATTCCCGCAAGTGTCCATCGACCTTCGTCGAGTACCACTAAAGGTCCTCCACTGTCACCTAAACACGCATCCATTCTTCCATTTCGGTGTCCCGCACAAAACATTTCATCGTGGAGTTCAACACGAATGTGTTTTTGATGATGCCATCTGCGGCATTCATGATTGTTGATGATGGGTACGAGTACTTTTTGTAAGACGTTTGTTCCCGTTTTGCCTTTAAAAAAATTTAAATCTGGGTAATTACTATATTCAAGTGATATATTATGGATAAATGTCAAAACGTATTTGACAAACCAAATGATGTGTCCGTTTTTCCCCAGCCAGCAACTACTCCAACTCTTCCTTCATAGCTCTTTTCGTCTTGTGGTAGACAAATAGGAAGTATATTGGCTTTGAACCTAACGGGCCTATGGAGTCTCAGGAGGGCGACGTCAAATCTGGAAGTAAAATTAAAACAATAAAATCCAGCATGCCAGTGTTCTTGCAGAAAAAAAAGTTCACTCGTTTCACGTTTTAGCCTAATGCTATTCCCGTGTTTCGCAATACCTGTCAGGCTGTGTCAACATGTACTTGAAACGGGGATGAATGATGCGCTCCACGACAGCAAATCTTTCTTCAGGAAGAGGTTCCAACCAGCGACCCGTGTCTTTGGTGTCATGCTCTCCGAGGTAAATGGTAATATCAGAGAGCTTGGCTCGATGAACGCAGTGAGCTATTGTACATTATCATATCATATCAATACATTTAGTTTCAATATAGATCACAGCTCAAAACATAAAAAATTAAGAATAAGTTTTGTATCAGTGCAAATGCTAAGACCACACTTTACGCAGCAGGCAATCGCAATCTTATTTCAAACCTGCTGTGGCGATATAGTAATGATTTAGGAGGACTCCTCCACATTGGAATCCCGAGATACGAATATGAGCCTGCCAAGGTAGCTCTCCAAATGATGCTGTATTTCCTCCAATAATTCGCTTTTGGGCGCCCATTTTCTGTATTCCGCATTCTACATGGAAGAAAGAGTAGGCGTTTAGTTATTTATTTCAAATGAATTATTTGCACACATCAAAAGATGGTTAATATTGAGAAAATTTCGGTTTAGGTTACCTATATCGTAGTCTGAAACCGAGAGATCGTTGATATCAAAGGTTTCCTCTTTCCTTAAAGCTTGCTGTGATGACGTCAAATATGAGGTAGAGGAAGCTTGCCTGGAAAAAATGAAGAAAGGATTTAAACGTATTAATAAAATAAATAAATAAAATGTCGATCTTTTATTTTTCTCAAAACAGAAGACTTTGTTCATGGCCAGATAATATTTTACAGTTTAAATGTTTTTCTTCTCAAGTACATTTCATCGTATGTATTGCCACATCCCGTCCTTGTCAACCAGCATAGAATGGCAAGTGTACATCCTCCACCCGGACAGCTCCTAGCACCACCGGTGAACACTTGAGGGAACAAACGAGGGAAAAAGTAGGAGCTGGTTAGGTCATGTGCACCTGTCAATCAATCAAAATCATAAAAGACAATGGAAATTGAGTTTGTTAAAATTGCATTGTTTTATTTTGTCTATTTATAAGAAAATGCCATTTAATCCAGTGCAGTTCATCTCATTGCATATAGGCAATAGACACATCATGACATATTTTGTTCATATAATGCTTACCCATGCCATTCCTCCTTGGTCCCCCTACGATCCATGAATGTGAGAGACTGAAAATTCCCACCAGTGTCAAAACGGAAGAAAACCGCATGTTCTGCTCGTATCAGCAATAGTGTCACAAGAACACCAACACCACTGATGAGGGAAAAAGGGACAAAACCTATTCTGAGCTGATGGGAGACCTCTCCTCCGTCCCACCAAGTTCTCCCTTTGAGTTTCGATGTTCCACGATTGATTTCTAGTTCCAGTAAGTTTGCTTTTCAAAATCGACCAAATGCAAATGATTACTTTGGATGATCCTCCGTGGAAGTAATACCACCACACCTCTGGTTCAGTGGGTAATGTCACGATTTCGCCATTTATTGCTTTTGAAAAGCCACTTGAAAATCATTCACAAATGATAACTCCAAATACTCCGTTTACGTTCGTTCCAATCACGTTTCCAATAATCAAGGTCTGGCTAGTATATTCCTTTGTATGAATATATTTTGAAAGGCTCGTCTTCTGCTCACCGGAAAGTTTAAAACTGTTGAATTAAAAATAAATGACACATTTACAACATTTTCTTCCATTATATCGGCACATAATATCTGTACATGAATCAATACTTATAGTGCATTCGTGAAGTAAAGATATCGTTGACTAGATGATTACGGCACAGTCGACAGTCATTGTCATTTAACCACTACCAGCGAACCACTATGACACCACTAAAGAAACGCTATCATGCCCAAACACGGCTAACATTTTAGAGCTGAAATGATATAACACTCAAGGTACGTAATATCAAGTAATTATTCCTATTTATCTCACGGCGTAGGAAAACTTTCTTCCTTTCGTCAAATCATAATATAATTTTGACGATGACATTTTTACATTTTACTAGTGTATCATTAAAAATGTAGATCTGTCTTCACTCGCGATGCCACCAACCACCACAATATATTATGCACATTGCATTTTTTTAACGATAGTACAAAAGCTATGCCTATATACATGGCTTGGATTTCAGTTACATACACATTTGATCACTTGACTGCCTCATTAATTTTTCACTTTTCTAATGTAGTAGCAATGCTAGCAAATGTACTCATCGTGGACAACAAATTTGGCGAAGAAGTGAAGGGATGCATTTTCCATTATTTTCAGTGATGATTAAATTTACGTGTGCAGAACACTATTCTTTGTTTACTTTTCGATTTCATGACTATTGCGCAAGGTAAATCTATAAAACGCTACATTTACTCCAATAAATTTTGCATTTGAATGGGCAATAGGTATAGAACAGAGAGCAAATTCTAAATTGCTATATATGCATACGTATGACAGGAGATGATCAATTCGATATACATTTTTTATGGATAGCTGTGAGAAGTATAAGTAGTGCATGCGTAAGTTTTTTTTCTAAAAAAGAATTTGAAAAACATTATAGCATGTATACAGAGCAAAAAAATCTCTATACAAGCTTAACAATGCGACATGATGATAACAGAAAAGGAAGGAGTGAAAAAAGGAACCTTCAACCTTTCATACCTGCTGCAGCAGTAACGTCATCATCATTATTATTTCAGGAGCAGTTTAATAGTAACTGCAATTTTTTTAGAGAAAGAAAAGCATGTATTCTTCTATGTGCTTTATGGTTTTTATGCACTTGATTGAATCTTCAAAATGGTCATTTTCACAATGAAAATCTGAAAGAGAAGAGATGATCATTTTATGCATGTGTGATGCACGAAGAAGCAGGCAAAAGTGATAATGGGAAAATTGATGCATGAGCGTTGACAAAAAAAGATTTTCCTTTTTATCCCATCTTTTATTACTTTTAAGCATGGTGCTGCTCTGCCATAATATACATATACTTACATATGGATGCACTACGCTTCAATGCTTGTTTGTGTTCTATCAATTTAGAGTTTGTAGAACCATACTGCTCTTTTAGCCGGTGTGTATGTACTAAATGATATTAAATGACGAATTACGGCATTTATTACGTAGCACACCAACTTGGCAACTTTTACTTTCAGGTGAGAATAAAAAATCTTGAAATGTCAATGAAACATTTTATTTATGCCTCGCGTTTATCATGAGCTGATTTTTATAAATACACAATAATATTATCAGTGAACACTAGTGAACAGTTACCGTAAAAATAAAAATAATAAAAATGACGAGTTGGTATCACTTATCGAAAAGTGAAGTAACAGTTATAGTCGTAGCGTAACAATTTTAATGCACATTTGCCGTTGTCGTAATGTACCTACATTGAGTTTGCACGCGACTCCTTTAACTACTGGTTTTTTTCTTGAAAATGGAAATTATGAAATACACTTGATTTGATATTTAGGATCTTCCTTTCAAGAATGTTATGGAAGTGCTATTATGTATGCAGATTATTATTGATTATTATTAAGATAATATGAGGAGGGGTAGACATCATAAAATTTACAATATTTGATTTGATGAATGTAAACATGCTTTACTAGTAATTTAAATAAATTACTTGTGATAATAGCTTTTAATCGTAATAAAAAGATGGTTTCTGATTTTATGTAATTTGAATATTTGAGCAGAATTTTTTGCTAAGAAATTAACGTCCAAGGACAGCGGCAGGTTACTGTCCTGGCAGTATATATCTTAGAGCAAAACTTTTATACTTTGATCTGATACTCACAATTAGGCAGATTGATAATAAAGCAAACTTTTGTCATTAACAGTTTTTCGTCAATTATTCCTGTTTCAATAATTATAAGAAATTTTTCCTGCGCTTTCTTCATTTAATTTGAGTTTGCTAACGTTTCGCTGTTTTTTATGATAGTGTGATGATTGACAATTTATCATGTTCACTTCTACAAGGGGGCGAGCCAACATTTGTACTGGTGGAAAATATTCTGTTTAATGCTGAGAATGCGAAGGTCATGTAATAAATTAAAATGTAACTTGCTTTTCGTAACATGAGACATAACACTGAAATTCAAATTATAACAGCATATACATGTCACTTTAGGCAATATTAATGTTACTGGATTAACCACTTTTTATCTCAATAAAACTGTAAAGCTATAAAGTGATGAGTAAACATGACTGTTATGAGAGCAGTTTTTGCTGAATAAGAACTGCACTAATGTTTACTGTCAAGTATTTCCTATGTAAAAATAAGATTACCTGAGGCTAGAAAAGTTCTAAGGTACTGGTTAAAATTGTAGTTTAAAAATTGGTTGGAAATGTAAATGATGTCGGAGTGATATAATTGTTACATCAATTTTAATTTAGAAAACGAAATTTCTTTTATCCAAAAAAATTTATATTCTCATAAAATTTTGATGGCGTTTTTCCATCAATGCGGAAGACAAAAAAAAAACCTTTGAAATTTCACTGTGATTTTGATATGGGCAAGTTCATGTTATTTAAAAAAATATTTATATACATTAAAGTAATCAATGTGTTTATAGTGCCTGCTAATTTAATATCATGATAACAATTATTGTAAGCACACCAATTTACACCAATTATCAAGAACATTAGTTTTCATGGTCGACCACAAACGTGAGGTACAAATATCTATTAAACAATGTTTCATTGTTTGAATATTATTGCCTGTACCACATCGTGTGATTTATGTTCATATGCTGTCGGATCAGATTTGCTATGCATGATATACATGTGCCATTTTACAGCAGAAAAACTTTACCGCATAATTGATAATATGTAATTTTAAATGTGTAAACTAACTTTTACTTGGTCTGATCGATTATCAATTTGTAGATCACCCAAACACACAATTAACTAAAAAAATTTAAGAGCTCAATGTTGAATATTATAATGTACATATATAATCAAAAATCATTTAAATATTCCTGCTTCACGCTTCAAAGGCGTAGGCGGTCACGGACTTGGGAGTTCAAATTCATTATTAAAGATATTGATAAAATATATTAAACATTAAAATGATAATTACACATGATAAGAACCCTTTTTCCTGTACAAATCGACATTCAAATCAACATAAACTTTTATTGGTAAAGCCATCTCTCTTCCGCTTAGCTTTTAATTGCAGTATTTACGCACAATTTATGAAGTTATTTTAATTTCTGTTTCTGACAGATAAATGTATTTGCACCTTTTCGCACTGTTGAGTAGACGGTTGATGATAATATTCTAAAATGATTTACTATGTAATGTCTACAGTGATAAATTCATCTTGCTAATTATCTTGCTGATAACAGCAGAAATAAGCATAATTTTTAAGTAAAGACATAAGAACACAATGAGATAAAACTATATATGACTAATGACTTACATAACGAGTTAAGGACACAGCCGCACTAAAAGATTTTATGTAACCACCCCAGAATAAAAGAGTAATTTGGGTTTTGAATATTATCCTAATTTTATTAAGCATTGTTTTTGAAAGGTATGGTGGTTTTAATTTTCAGGCAAAAATTGGTACTCAGATCCTTTCTATACAAATGTTTGATTGCTTGTATATCTAAATGGCAGGTGGAAGCAGAAAGGAATCGCCAGAGATAGATACCGCGATCTAGAGTACCGTGTATTCGTGTGTACAGGTATAGTAGCAAAATCTTTACCGCACATTTTATTGTCTAGAGACTATTATGATATTTACAGAGTCCATGATAATGTTAATCTTTTCAACTGGCCGTTTGAATATGACTGAGTGGCTCAGCAGGATGAAGCAGCTAAAAACTTTCTCATGATGATTGTTTTAGATGTTAAGTGCACAAATTCAACTCGATAGGTATAAAAGGAACTTATTTATTTACTTATTCATTGACTCGGACTACCTTTTCCATTTAAGCAGTTTGCAATTGTGAATAAGTGGCTAAAAAGATTAATACGACGTTGTCTGCACCGGAAATGGGCTTATATAACAAAGACAAAGGAACAGATAGAACCACACCACATGGTATTGAACCTCTTATAGTATAAATTTTTAATGAGCTAGATGTTTTACTGGTCTGCACGATAATATATTATGTCATTATTTAAGCTAGCCCTAATCAAATCCATTTATGAAATAGTCATTTAAGTGTACCACCTAACCGTAAGATTAGACTGAATAGATTTGAGGAATGAATGTTATGTCAGCACAGTACTAGCACGTAATAATAATTACTTTCCTTCAATTATCACGGAAGCTAGCAAGCCAACTTCAGAACGAGGAAAAAATGACGCCCTCGTGATGTGGTCGTATTAGAAAATCTCTTGAAGCTGAGAATAAAAAATAAGAGACAGGAGGGACGATGATAATAATAAAACAAATTGTAGAAATATCACGAGCTACGAATATCACTTTCGTTCACGAGGCTGAGGCTGTAACGAAGTCGTTACGTAGTACGATTATGTATGCGCACTTTACAGCCCTCTTAAAATGGAAGAAAGACACTCTAATCTATTGCCTTGTTATTGTTTTCGCTGCGTTCTTGTCGTCGCCGTCGCTGTAACAAATGTCCTCATGTCCTTTCAAAAAAATCTTTGTAAAAGTTTGAATGAAGGAGGAAGAAAAGGAGTAAGAACAAAACAAATTGCAATTACTACTCCAATTGAATTTAAAAGGATTCAAAGGGTTCATCTGAATACACGCATTGCCTTTCATTGATTCAGAATACGATTATGCTTCACTGAGATCATCTTCTGAGCCAAAAATATATTGAGCTATCACATCAGTAGTATCTTATTACCGTTTTGTCAACTCTTTTGAAATATCTACAGATGAATCCAACATGCGTATATAAAGAAAATCTACCGTTCTAGTAGTTTTCCTACTTCTCGTACTCGTAGTTGGGTATTTTATTTAAATAAAAAGTTAAGACGCATTTATGCCTTAAAAGTAAGCTTGAATTCATTTTACTGTCGATTTTATGCAAAAAAGTATGTTCAAAATTTGATGCATTTTCATACTTTCATTGTCACATCTCTTTGATCTCACCTTATTATGCATTTCGTGACACATCGTTCAATTTAATTGCACTTGGGTAAGAATTTATATTATATAAAGTACAGAACCAGAATAAGAACCTAGTAGGCAGCATGACAAATTTGCATACAAGATGGCTATAATGTAAGCTTTCAGTAACAAAAATAGCCTCAAACTTGTTGTATAATTTTACTACCCGCATAAATCAAAGCATTCTCTTCGTATGCCTTGATCTTCAAAACTTCAATGAAATCAATTTTTTTCATGTTACAAAAGCATTTAGGTAGACATTGTTGTTGTCATTATATGTGCATAATCTACTGTTCTAAAGTTACGTTAAAATGAATATAATATGGCAGACTGCCACAAGCGTTGCCTACCACTGTTTACCACAAAAAAGTGGAAGGAAGACAGGAAGGAAAGAAAATTGGAAGGGAAACTTTCGCTGTCAAATTCAAGCTTCCTAAATAAATGCAGCGTGCTATTATCTATGTGGCTTATCTGTTTGCCAATTTGTTGATATGAAAAACTTTGCTAGTTGACTGACTGATCATCTATTAGAAGATGTAATAATATTTGAAGTAGAGGAAGAAGAGTGTGGCTGCTGATAGCTATAGAAGAATGGCTAGAAGTAGGAAAACAGCTTCTAGCGTTTGGCACAAGCGGCGTCCTATAGTTTTCTAAAAGAGCAAAACGGTCTCTAGAAACTTGTGTGCATTTTTTGACCATATATTTTCTGGTGCTTTAAGAAATTTCCTTTTGGTTAAATAAGTGAGATCACGATCATTCGTTTTGTACTGTTTTGCTAGTATTTACATACCGCCCCTATTACTTCACTTCACGTGTCAGTTATAGTTGCAAGAGCTGAAGCTTTGTGGGATGGCTATCATCATTTAGATAACTGAGATTTGAAAAGCTACCTTGATTGCAATTTTATGCACCTGTAATTTTGTACTGCTTTAATGCATTTCGGACGGAGGCTTGCGGCTGTATGCTTTTTAGCCTTAGTATATAGAAGCATTGACTTGCCAGTACCAATACTGTCAATGTTTTATTAGCTCCCTTTTTTGGAAAAATTATCTCTGTATAATCGCTTTATGCACACATTTTGTTTATGAAGATAATTAATGAAAAATAGGTTTTATGGAGGCTTTATAGAGGCGTTGCAGGGCGTTATGTTGCTTGTGTATATACATCAAATCTAACGACAGAACAGAAAGTGATCCATTCTTGTCGACCTATCATATTTTATTATGAAGGGTTACTTTTTTTAAATTCAAGTTCAGGGTAACATTTTAGGCAAAGTCAAGATACATGACAAGCGATGCTAGTGACAAAATTTTATGCTTCAAGCTTCCGACAAGGTTTGCTCAATGAGCTCAGATATATGCATTATTGCTTTCTAGAAATTATAAAACTACCTATATAGTTTTCGAAGGATGAAGTGTAAATTATATGCAAACGCATAAGTAAGTAGTAAGCAATTTTGTTGCTCTATTTTTCTCTAGTATTTTTCCTTACTTCTTTTAACATGCACTTGACTTACGTCATTGCAGCTTTTAGAATGCGAAAAAGTTTTTTTTTGAAAACTCCATTCGGAGGAAGACAAAGCCATTGACGCGCCACGTAATTTCTTCCCATGCGTAAAATTTGCATATAAATTTATTTTCTGCCATCTTGAATGCACTCTTTCTGAAACTTTGTGAAAAGAAAGGGAAGTTATTTAGTTTTATCATTCACATTCTGAGTACATCCACACTTAATATTTTTAGTATATATCTTCCCCTAGAATAAATTAGAAGACGACAAACCCAAAACTAAACTTTGAAAACACTTTCACACGCATTTCGGTTACAGTTTTTTGCATTTTGCTCAGTTAAGCGTGAAACAATAACGCAGGTGCAGCTCTGCAGCCAGAGTTTAGAAATGATTGTCAAAAATAAACCAAAGCTGGTTAAATTGCTATTTGAAGTGAAGAAACGGATTGCTGTTTCATTCAACAAAAACGAAAAGCATTTTAAATTATAACAAACAGACTACATAAACCATATTATTATAGTACCTAAATTACCTATTCACAACAAATATTCAGAATACGTACTCTATAAATAGTTTTTAAGCTAAAAAAGAAACCAAATATATTCAGCTAAGCATTTTACAGTGTCATAATTAAAACACAAAAGATATCCAAGTTAATATGGTTTATCAGGACTACCGGTAAATAGGTAAGAGCTAGACTAACGATAATAATAATAAAATGGTAAGTTACTTCTTACTACCTAGTTAGTGTCATCAATCACGTTTCACGACGTCTTATGTAAATTCACAGCAATTGTCCATGGGCAAATAGGTAGATGCATATTATAAGGACATATGACGTGTATAGATTTTAGTTTATGTATTCTATTAAAAAATTCAATAAATCATTGACTATTCACATGACTAGCTTATATGTACTTATTATTAGCTGCTCACATCATCATTTAGAAAAGGAAGTTATTTGTCTACTCATAACTACTATACAACATGGCAAGGGTTATTGAGAAAGTATAGGAGAAGCCGGTTTCACTTTGTCCTTTTCCTACGCAGACTGTACTGTCACAGCAATAAAGGTCTGCCAGTTGCTTGCTACAAACATTTCTTTTCTTTTAAGTTTGATGATCCTCTTCATGCCACAATTGCAGGTTACGTTACACTACAATATTCACCGCAAATAATAGTCATCAAAGGATGAATAATGGATGCGAGACTATGATGTGTTGAGTTTACTGAGACAAAATGCAGCGATAGCAATTTGGATCTAATTTGTGATAATCGAAAAACAAAACATCTCAAGTATCTGTATTCACTATTAGATTATGCCTACATCTGTACATTCAAATCTTGAGATTTGCATGGGATTATCCTCAATATTCGGTATGCTATAATACTCAGGTTCAGATTGTAGAGCCAAGTTTTGTGCGTGGTGTCTGTTTATCACCGAGCTGTCATCATCTTATCGTATCAATACAATTGATTTTGACGTAGATGCGTATTATGAGAAGGGATGTATGCAATGCAATTTTTCAATTGCAACTTGTTATTACCTACCTAACTGCAATATTTAGAATATGTTGTGTTTTAGGATGCACCAGTCAAAATAGATTGAGTAAAGCTAGTTTTGCATTTTATTTCCTATGCATCTTCCTCTTTGCTGATGCACATTTTGTTACAGCAAATAACTATGTTCATCATCTAGGTATGTACTTTTGCATTTCTACGCATATAATTTGGAAGGATGGTGGGCTAGTAAATGCATTTTTTACTTTCAACCCAAATCCATACCTACTACATTGAAAAGGAGAAGGAAAACCTATCAATATTCTTATTATTGTTAATAACAATTCAAGCTATGATATCTAAATGAAAGCAAAAGTGAATGAACACGTTGTTGCTCCTCCACCTTTCATAATCGTCAGCTAGACAAGTTTGCTTTTTGCATGACATTAGGTGGAAGACGACCGTCAAGTTGCAAGCAACGACGCAACACGGTTGTCTCAGCAGCAGTAGCAAAAGTATCAGAAAGCTTGATGCAGTTATGTAGTCAGAGCTTTTTTTTCGCAAAAAAAGACAGTTGTGCGAAGCAGCCGCAACGCAACAACAGCAACAAACAATGATGGTGATTGGTAGTAAAGGGTAAAATGAAAATGTGCTTGCATATGGATGGATACCTATGTAAATATTCACTTTTACTTTTCATATAAATGTAGCGTAATAACAGTAATAAACAAAAATGATGATTGGTAGTAGAAGCGGTTGGTTATGTGGTGATAGGATTTTTGTAGAAATCTTGATTTTATAGAATTTTTTATCCACCATGTGCGTTTGACTGTTGACTGGTTATGTTAGTTAACTGGATGTCAATGGACTGGCCAACTGTCGACGAGAGTAGGATTGTATTGCAGAAATGAAAAACTTACGTTTTTTGATAATCCTTTGGAAACACTTATTAGGGAGAATGAGATCCTTGCGCTATTTTCTAATAATTCCCGACTACCTTTTTTCATCACAAATAGATTCAGCTTAAAATTCAGACCGACGGTTTTAGGAACTTCAAAAATCCTACTCTCATCCATTGATCCGACCCAAAATCAAGTTCAAAACAAAAGTAAACCTGTACTAAAGATAAACTAAACGTGGAAACTAAATGACTATATAATGCAAAAAAAGTATCACCATCTAATATCACAGATTTTTGAAATGAAACAAACCGACGAAAAAAAACTCAATGAAACCGATGTCACATTCACCACATTCAAACAGTCACTCCAGTCCATAAATTCATGATGCCCCCACACGTTTATCTGGAAACACGGTGTGGGGTTTCAAGCACAGTTTACACTCCAATGTTTTGCAGGTAGATCTAATGAGAAGAGTAATCGTTGCAGAGATAAATTCACACAAAGAATTTTTTATATAACCAGCCCTACTTCCATCACTCAAGCTGGAGAACGACTAAAAGCCAGCGAAGATTATTACATTAATGAAAAAGTATAATGTAACAATTGGGATAACAAAACAATAACATCTTCGTTGACATCAACTCTAACTATTACACTAGTGCCTGATTAGCTCATACGCACGCAACAAGAAACGCGATCCTTTTCTTGAATAAAAAGTGCACCAAGTGTAGTAATCGCTGTCGTCGTATGTTATCTGAATCATTTATTTACGGTAAGCGGCAAACACACATCATTGTCATCATAATGCTTTTTGCAGTTTACAACAAGGCAACAATAATGTGTATCCACACACTCGACAAACAAATCACATGCACACACACATAAGAGCCCTTTACAGATCTTTTTACCTTACCATCAGACGCTATAAAGAAGGAACAAAGAGGAAGAGCTTCCGCTCTCACTTGCCATGTTTGTAAGAGTGATTGTTGTGTTTTGCAAGCCTATATATTCTTTTGAATAATGATTGTCTTGAGCTGAGTTGACTTTGGCCTGAACGTGTTGAGGGGTTAGTGCTAAACTAACAAAACGATAGAGCTTACTCTGACTATGCTGATGTGTGGTAAAAATATATATTTTAAAAAGTCACAGGCTAGTTAAGTTTGAACACAATGATTATACAAGTCGTCATCAGTCAGTATATGCATTTTTGAATGAATTCACTTTTAGTTTCAGTAAGAACGCTACTCTTATAGCAGCACTATTTTAAATATTAAACTATTATAGTTCAAGATGTTGATAACGATTGCTATTATTCTGTTTTTGCCACATGTACGCATAATGTGTTGATGTATTTACAATTGCAGGTATACGGGAAAATATAAATTTTAAACTCGCTGCTGCTGCTACCTACTTCAAATTAACTGTTCCGCTTAACAATAATAATATTATGTTGTAAGTACCTAAATAGCTAGTAATAGAAGTAGTTAGTGACTGTTATCATTTATGATGCTTGTTATCTATCCATGTTGTTATTACGATTATTGCCATTGTTGTTAAAAATTACTTGTTGTTATATATTTATGCACATTTTTTTGCATGTGCATAACGTAAGGGGTAATAATAATATTATGCATGTGCACCATAAGTGTTTCGCATTTTTTTATACATGTGATGTGCGATATGGGGACCAACGAACTTGACCTTTTGTTTTGTTCTCCTGCTGACTTATTACACCAGCTTTATGCCAATATATTAAACAACTTGCTCCTTTACGACTTTTAAAATATAATTTTTTAAAGCGTTAGTCGTTGGTATGCAAGAATTACATTATATTTTCATAACACTACCGCTCTGTGTAGCCTGCCTGACTGACTGACAAAGTGAGCTATTAAGTGAAAACGAAAACCACTTCTGCTCCACTCCAACAACGATTTACTCCTCCCAAATAACACAACACGACTGCACTGTTTAGATTATCATCACATTTTTTTGCAATTTTTTCAAGTTCTCTGTTTACTTCCTTCCTTTATTTCCTAGCAGATAGGTATATAGCCACACTTTTTTCTTTGATAAAGTTCACAAACAAAAAAAAAACTAAATTGAGGGAGGTCCTTAAATCGGTGTAGCTTTTATAAGATAACAACAACAATGAAAACTTATGTGCACCCACAAAATGCATCAGTGCATGCAATTCCAATGGTAATAGTATTAGTGCAATAGATAAATAATGGGTGCGAGGGAATACTGCATTATATGCTGAATGAATACATTATAATGAGCATTCAGGAACCATTCGTAAAAACTGCAAAGCGACAAAGTGGTCTTTGAATCTCAATCAAATAAAAGTCCCATTGATTTTATCCACACTGTGATTAGACTCTTTGTCCGCCACATTGTATGAGCAGAATTTATCAATTCATCTTTCACATATTATCATGCCATTTTAAATTTCGTAAACCATTACTACCAAGGCGTTTTTTGGAGTATTAATCCTGCCCATACAACAGCTTAAGAAACTCAACGAGGGTTATAATATATTTGCTTATCTATTCATATGGTATTGATATTGTTGCGTTCTTTTAGGTGATGTCTTTACCCCAAAAGTTGGGTTGAATGAAAATGATATTCACTATTTACTATAGACTGAAATAAAGCAAATATTATGCTTTTCTCAAGAGCAGTCATGAGGATTTGCGCATAAATGCCAAAATTCAGTGCAAATACCATACGACCATAGTACAGAATAACAGCATTAAACTATATTTAAAAATCAACAAAAGTTAAGCAAACAAAATCATTACTACGTGTTTCTACATTAAATCGCTTAATTCTTCTGTCATCATGATTAACCAACATGAATTTCTTGATACCTGTTCCTTTGTGACCCTTCTTTAGGACTGTCAGTCAAGACTGTTTAAAAATTGAAGATTTCAAATATGCTTTTTACTCAAACACATTTCACAAGCCACAATGATATCCTAGATAGGCATTGCCAAATGCTTTCATTCTTTCATGTCGTGTTTATGCAATGTGATTAATATTATAATAATATTTTTTATAAGTATTTTGATTTTTGAGCTAACATTTTGATGGCCAATAAAAAGCAGGGATAAAAACGTGTGCACACATTAAGGCGCAATGTAATTTGGAGACAATTATAAAGAAAATGGACAAGATGTACAATATAATGTATATGATTCTACTTGTTTTGTAACCAGTATCATTCCCCATAATGATGTGTGCTTCTATTTGGATTAGTAAGATACAATCATACAAAGGAGGCTCACTGAATTATGAGAAATGGTTTTTGTACTAATTAAGTCAAAAAGACTGTTCATGTCTATTTTCACTTTCAGTTTATAATGTAAGCCATGTGCCTTGTAACAAACCCAACTCAAGTTGAAGTGAAAAAGTTTCAGGGTACGTTGAATGGCATTTCCAAAAATACTTTTAGTACTTTGCCAGTATTTCATGTTCGCTCTAATAATAGTAATTTTGCATGTTCCTTTTTTAAAACATCAAACTTTCTTCGAATATATGATAAAGTAGACTACGCATGAGACATTTTAATGTTATGACATGAAGAGCAAAGAAATGGTAAAAGATTCTGAGATGTCATCATAAGTTGACGTAAGAAAAGAAAGAGGATAAATGTGAAACACTGTACATAATTGATTGTGTCTGCCTGCAATACAAATGCCTTTATGCACACAGATTAAGGAAAGTTTTGTCCGTCCGCGTGTGGAGTGGATTAGATAGAGATGCTTTTAGTCGTCTTCACTCGTAGAATGGTGTGACCAGATTTTGCAAATTCATGCTCAAAAGGCTCTTAAATCTGTGACATTTCATGTTTTTCTTTCTAATTCCTATTTATCCTGCTTGCTCTACATTGGGTCGACATTTACCACAATGGAACGTGAAGACTTGAATACGTACGACTTGTACAAGAGCTTTCCTTCAGCCCATGAAAGTGGACAAAATGTCATGTTAAGTGTGTTCTCAGCTTCCTATTGCATTATTATTTCAATTCCGGTATTACATATCTCCCAATTGCTTTTAAATGGTGCATTATTCTTATTGCTCAAAAGTGCTCATGCTGTAATCTCGTTTAAGTATGCATAAAAACATCCCATTTTATGTAAGAATATTTTTAAAGATGTTTTGGATGTTGTAAAAATCTCGAATCTGTAGAATGAAAAGTATTTAGGTATTTGTTACGAAGCAAAAGTGAGAAGTTTCAGGGAAGCTTGGGAAAAGCAGCAAAAAGATTGTATTGTCTACGAGGCTTCTTCCTTTCTACTAGCTCAGAATCGGAAGTAGGAAAATACACGACGCGATTTCATCTTGCTAATGCTGTTGGTACAGAATAAAGTACAACAAGCAATAACTCAAAAGAGAGAATTATGCCATGTGTTAGAAATTCCCATAGACGGTCGAGGGCAATGTAATATTATTAATGTAGGAAAAACAAAGAAATTGGAAAACTTGATGATTGGATTGAAGTATACTCTTACTATTTACTTTCATGCATACAGCTTTACTTAAATCCAGATACTTGTGCTTGTGTATTTTATTTGATATATGTCTGTAATTAATAGGTGAAAAGACTGCATTGTTTTGCGGATGATTGAGTAATCCGTGCTCGTAGAAATGTATAGTGAAGACTTAACGTAATTTATCAACGATAACATTTTCAAATTAGTCATTGTTTGCAGTTTAGGTGTAAATGTGAAGAAAAGTGCATGAAGAGTATAAAACATTTACAACCAAACTAAACTCTTCACCTTTTCTACCATTGTTTGTATTGAAATATTTTAAAACAATTTTTTACAATTTGATATGCGCATTTTCTTGACATCAGCAAACCTCGTTGTTGTTTAGAATTTCCGAAAAACTAAGAAAACCAAGTAAGTGTTTGCGAACAAAACTGGAGGTACAGACAAACAGGTATACAATTCAATTCAAAGTTTATCAATGAAAACTACGCTTACGCAAGTCAAAAGCTCCTACAGCATGCTTTGAAACAATGAAATTCTACCGTAATAATATAATGAATAAGTGAAAATGAAAGGTGAGAAAAATATTTTATTTGGTTCAATGTCAACGATACTTAAACAGCAATGAAAGTAATTACTGACGAATAATGGTTTATTTGTGTAACATATTTTTCAATTCAATGTCAACCTTGAAGTTAACATCGGTATAATATGGCATAGCGGGTACTTCACTTTAACTGTGTAACTGTTAATGCGGTATTGATATCAAATAAAATGTCATTCATACTTCATGTATGTACAGAACACTAGTAGTGAAAATCGAACAAGAAATCTTAATGGAATAAAAGCCTTTAGCTACTTATAGGTATACTTATATGTGAAACGTGCATAGGTATTTGTCAATAGATTTGTAGTAAAGAAAAGTAAATATGGAAAAATCAGATAACATTTGAAAATAGAATGTTGCATTTTGTTTAGTATGATTGAATAAATTATCTGATTTGACAAATGTGCTTCATGCTGTTGCATCTAGAAAATTATAATTCGAGGGAAATAAAAAAAAACATAATAAAGCATTTTAAAGTTTGCAGTTTTATTAATTCAGCGTTACTGTCAAATTCATGAACGTTCACTGTTCACTAATAACGAAATAAGGATATTGAAACTGAATGTATTTTCTAATTAAATTTTATGTGCTTGTTTCATGGACCTATCAATCGTTTACTGTTTTACAAGCAGGTTGAAAAAAAAAATTTTTGGTTGATGCGAAATAAGGGTATTTTTGTATTTGATATTCAAATAATGCCTTTAAGATTAATTAGTTACGATTCGTAGATATTTTAATGTGAAACGTTTATTTTTTCATGACATTTCTATTTGTTTCGTCTTTTTAAAATTCATATTGTTGCATAAGTTTTTACAGTTGACAATATTGATAAACTCTTCTATTTTAACTTAAAACTTACAATAGATTCCATAAACTTTTATCTAATACACTATCCAGTAGAAAATATACATAGAAAAATACAATCTTTACAATGGACACAATTACATAACGTTATCCCTAGTAGGTATTTAAAGTACTCACAAGTCAACAGGAAATGTATTAACAAAAGCTAAGAAACTCTAAAACAGTAATTAAGGTAATTATATATACAAAAGTATTTTTTTAAAGAATCAATAATCAAAATACATAAAACAAGAAGGTAATTGGGTATTCTTTCATAGCATCAGAATTATACACTACATTCATCTTCTCCGCTAGTCACCACAGGTAAGTAACACCGATATTATGGTTTCCGCTTCATTCCAAATTCGGTACTATTAAGAGAATATATCAAAATCCTAGACAATTTTGATGATTGCTACTAGCACTGAAGCAATATTAAATTACAGGTTTTACAATATTCTCTAAATCAAATGGATTATTGATTTACAAACACAACTTGTATTGTGCAGGACTGTAATCCAAACGATTTTTTATATTTTAGGTTATTTTACGATGAGTGAACAGAAAAACCATTTCACATATTGTTTTTTTTGTCATGTAGGAACAAATGGCACTATCACATTCATACTAAACTTCCGTAAAAATTTATTTTAGTACAAGGAAGAAACTTTGCTCACAGCATTATTCAATACATACACTCACATCAAACCACATTCATTGTCAATCTCCATTTTCTCACTTCCAAAATCCTAAAAAGGTTTGTCCATCCATTCTATTTCAAAAAATCCGTTTGCTTCACACTTTCCTTATTACAAATCATTACACTAAAACACTATATCTGCATAAATAGACACTTGAATTGTCGGACGTAAAAATTAAAATGGCATTGATGATCAATTACCATTTACTTTATACATTAGAGTGGTTTCATTCTTAGATATTCTCGGTTCATTTTTGGATTCTAAACCCCTGTGTAATATGACATTTTTCTCCTCTATCATAGTAAAATGCCATATTATTTTAATAAATCTAAAAATGCGATGATTGCGGTCAGTTATCAGCTTTATTGCAAAAAAAAATATAAAAATGACTTATGTTGGCACTATTTGCGTTGCGTCATTACTGTAAAATTATCAAAAGTATTGTTATTACCGTTGGTGGTAGAAAAGTAAAAGAGGATTTGTAAAGTTGTATTTACATTATTTTTTGTCGTGTTCCCAAATTTCTGACCTAGTTTCCCATTAAAAATCTATAGATAAATATTCCCATTATTTGACAGTTTAGTATACAGTCACTAGAAAAAAACATTGCGAAGAGTAGCCAAATTAAATGAAAGATTTCAATCAGATACGATAGTTTCCACAAGAGTGTTTATCACCAAAAAGGGTTTTTTGAGATTTCTAATTAATTAGAATCATTAGCAATCGCAGTTTCATAAAAATAATAAAAATGCATTGACTCATGACTACTTTCCTCTATATACTGTAATACAAAAAGCGCCATACAACTATTAATTATAGTTTTATCATTTTATCCAGAATCCACTGTCGTCTTCTCAGTTTTGTAGATTAAAACATTGTTAGCTCATATCATTCCTTGCTTGCATTCCAGAAAATAATTTCAAAATCTCGTTCAGGTTCCTTTTTTATCACTAATCCATTGTTGTCGCTGTCGGGCGAGGAGAGACCAACATTGTAAATTGTACGAATGTATCAAACGTTTCTTGTCATATATGTCCTCTTGTCAATAGTCTTATACTCCGCGTCATATTACCTTATTTCATTTAGGCAATTAAAGTAGAGTACCTTGCTATTTTGTTTTTTAAAATATAAATTAAGCTTGAATACATGATCTTAAATAAAAATTAGATAAACAAATAACCATTAAAAATCTCCTTCTTTCCATGATGCAAGGTATAAAAAATTGGTTATAAATTACACATAAACAATTTAAAACTGAATCTCATAAGACCGATTTGACCGACCTTTTTACATATACAGACAAGATTTTCATACGAATGGATTCCCATTTCAGTAAAATTAATCTACACAATTTCATTTCATACGACGATCTAGAATACTACGACGGGTGGACTCAATTCCCATTGGCAGCATATGATACCCAGTCTGACGTGTACGCAACCCGATGGTAAATTCCGGGCTGCTGTCTTTGAGCACATGAATATCCGGCGGAGACTATTCCGATCAAGTACCATCTGCCACCTTTCTGCACCGTGAGTGGTCCGCCCGAATCGCCCTGTGTAAAAATAGAAGATTATTAAGAGGAGAAATTTAGCATAAAAAGAGGAAATGGGTTGAGATGAAAAAGAGGAAGGGGACAAGTTGAGAGTAGACGGGAAGTGAGCATCAAAACGATATGGGTTATAAAAAAAAGTTTACACATGATGTGACATACTTGGCAGGAATCTTTTCCTCCAAACTGGTATCCAGCACAGAGCATCTCATCGTAAATGACAACGTTGATTCCTTTGCCACGGTGCCATACTTCACAGTCTCTACTTTCGATCACAGGCACATCAACTGCTTGTAATGTCTTTGGTCTTAATCTTGAACCTGGAAAAGTTACACAAAATTTATGTATAAATTTATGCAACGCAAAATTAATGTAAGTGATTTGAACTGGAGTCCTGGTTTTCCCTTTAGTTCAACTAAATTTACCTGCTTCAACCTGGAAAAATTAAAATATTTAATTAGTTTACGAGTGTAAATTAACAAAATTTGAAACATAGTTAATGCATAAAGCATATTTATAGTATTAATTGTATTACCGCTCCCCATCCGCTTGCCCATGCATACTGTCCTGTGAAATCTGCTCCTTTGTCGGGTAGACAAATTGGTCTAATATGAGGTAAGTAATTTATTTTCCTATCTAGTTTTAGAACGGCTACATCGTAGCGATCAGCCTAAAATAATAAAAACCACAACATAATTTTAGTGACACTCAAATTGAAGTGGTGATGAATAAGTGACATCAAAACCAAAATAAATTGAGTTATTAATGGAAACAGAGAGATGAGCGGAGATGACCCATTTTGTTGAGAAAAGGGACAGCGAATTTGATAACTGATAAAAGTGATGACCACTAATCGATTTTCCTGTTTAGATATTGAGTTTAGCTTACCTGAGGTGTGAATTTGAAATGAGGATGAACTTTAATCTGAGAAACACCCACAGTGACTGGTGGATATGGCTCGGTATTTGAATTGAGAACGTAATCTCCCAATGTCACAGCAATTTGATATGGCGATGCCCTGCAAAAACAATAAAACATAATCATTTAGAAACATCTCAAAATCAATATCCCATCTATTTTTTATACTTATAATATCGCTGTCATTCTTTTTCCTAGTTCGAGTGGCTGGGTCAATAAAATCATTAAGACCATTATGTTTGACTCCCTTATATCTGGGAACCATTTGTTCTCAGATCTTCACACGCATAACAAAACGATAAAAAAATAATAAATTGTTGACAAACTAATGATTCATTTAAATCAAATGGAAATTGATTCCCATTTCATTGCATTAATCTAACAAGACATCTTTTTATCAAGTACTCGGCACATTTTGGCCATTAAGCAGCAGCATGTAAGTTTAGATATTATTGACTGGGTCAATGAAATCCTTAACCAAACTATACCTATGTACACCTTATAGTACATGAAAAATGTAATGACAGTTTTCCCATAATTTGTTATTACCTCTCGTGTAAAAATTAATTCCCGCCTCACATCGTTAATTCCCACCCAAATAACAATGTGACAACTAAATTAACTAATATTTTCCACCATTGGTATATCTTCCCCACGTACTGATTGTTTAACAACTGTAACTTGCCTTCACTTCACTTAATCGTTTCTGCCAGTTAAAAGTGAATGCGTGTGGTGAGTGGACAAAATCAGAAAACAAAAATTTAATTGGCCACAGTACAGTAATAATTAGCTTTTCTGAACAGTTAAACTTGGCTTTCTGAATGGTATACAAATTTGCGATACGTTAATTGTTTTAAGAAAACATTGATTAACATGATATGCAAAATCTCTATAAGCCCAAATTCATCCTTCATTGTTTCATTGTCAGCCTCTTGCTCTTTCCATGCTTGTCGTGAATTAAAACGAAAGTCTGTGAGCGGCTAAAAAAACGCCTATTATTACGGTCATGGGCCTGTGATCCAATTAATGAACCAATCTACCACCAATATAATTTCTTGAAAATTATAACTATCTACAGTGACATCTCATACTGATTACTGTAAAATGATTGACATTTTTAGCATTAGAGAAATCATTGTAAAACATGCAACAACTTTATGAAAGGTTATAACAACTGGCTTACTTTGCAACGCAATGACCAGCGGTAACAACATGTCTATCGTTTATCAGAGATCCTCCACAACGACTGGATCCAATTCTGATGTATACCTACATAAACAAAGAATTTAAAGTTTCAATTTAATATGTGCTAAATTTCGTTTCACCTCGTTGAACTCTTTTAAAATTACACTGCGTGCTAACCACAGCCACAGTGACAAAAATGTGTCTCATTTCCGTTGCTAAAATTTACCTGCCAAGGAAAGGTACCAAAGCCAGCTTCTCTTCCTCCAACGATTCTCTCCTGCGCCCACAAATTGTCGGCAGCTAGACCACAACCTGCGATTAAGAGATTTTGATTATTGTGTTCATGATCAATGATTTTCATAGATTTCCATTAACAATCAAGAAAAGAAGCATATTATTATTAGTGACGAATGAGAAGCATTCATTTCAATTCAAATTGCTCGTTTCAATGATTACAGGAATTGACATCTCCATACCCTCCCAATGGTAATAATTATCATAATCATTAACCATGAAGAGCATTCTTTTTTTTTTTTTGTATTTAGGCATTTTCATATTGTTTTTCTTTGTTTTTGCTTGTTTGAGCATTGGTTCCATACGTGGGTCATTAGTGACAGGTCCATAGAATTCAGGCACGGCTGGTGGCTCAGTGGGTGAGTTCCCAATCCCACTTTTCACAGACGGCGTTGTCTGTCTTTGGCAACAGGCGAAAAGAAAACCTCCACATCCTTTCTCGATGAGTCCTCCACCCAGCCAACAAAACAGGAAGAACTCACAAGAGCCCGAGTAGCATTGGGCTGAGTCTCCCCAAATAAATCTTTGTCTCGAGGTACCTTGCTGTTCGTGTTGTTTTTGAGTTGGAGACAGAGCTGGAAACAACATTGGGTCATAAAAACAATTGGTATTCTCCCATACAATAACGAAAAAGCAAAAAAAAAAGTAGAGTAGGGAAACGAGAAAAAAAGGTGGCAAAGCATTTTAGATGTTTTTGTAAACCATTTTTTACTTCATGAAAGTTTATAATGGCAATGTAGGAGTAAAAAGAGCGTATATTATGTTCATCTCATTGCTTTGTTGTAATATTTTCAATTGACATCCCACTCCCAACATTTCAACCCAAAAAAAAGTTTGAAACTGAAACTACTTTTCTGAACAAATAAAAAAATCACCACCACTGACTGTCATTCAAAATCTTCATATACATACTTTTTATTTACCATATTATACGGTTTACGTCAAAAGAAGAAGAGTACAAGCGTATTGGTGAATAAAGTGTAAGTGTATCAGTAAAAAAGTCAAGAAAAAGTGTGCGCAAAAGTATACTTTATAATTCCCTTTTCCCTCGCCTTTCCATGATTGTTGGGTACAATCTTCAAAGAGGAACTATAGTGTGTTAGGTCAACTTTGTCTGTCTAAAAGTCATGTTTCCATATTCATAACAATAATGAAACAGCATCCTTTGTTATATTCAAATACTTCCCATTCTCCGATAAACCAAGCTTCCAGTAGCAAAGCATTTTTGAAAAGCGGAAAATATTACATTCGAGTTTATACGGAAATTAAATGAAAAGCATAATGTGCAATGAGCAAGGTATACATGTACATTTATCAAGCGAATCAAGCATTTTACTAAGGAAGGATTGCAATGCATAATATCCTTAAATAGGAAAGTAAGCATTGCATATTACGCGATTCATACAATTCACATCTTGCATTGCACAAATGTACATAATTTTTACAAGTTCCTTGAACTTAAAACACAGAAATACAAACATTAATTAATCATTACAGAATTTTAAGGTGCACTCTAATTAAACATGAGTTTAAAAATTTAATATTATCAATACAATCTCATAAAGTTGTGGACTGGGATTTTGTGAAATAATTCTACACTATATTCTGTGTGAATTACTAAAACTGCTAGAGTTTTAAATGTAAAATATCGTAGTACTATCATTGGATCAAAACTGCTAGTGCATTAAATCGCTGTAAATCATAAATGCGTGTTATAGTGTAATTAGAGGCGATTAACTACTCAAATATATCAAAGCTATAGCTATATATTTAAATGGTTTGCAATTCGCACTCTTACAATTGAATAAACAATTGTCTGCTTTGTTTATACGTAGCACTACATGTTGTAAACACCCAGAAGTCTTTGCAATAAATACTTGTATTTGGATCGTGCTCGAATTCATTTTGGAAAGATAGCACTTCCTTGAAATAATCATATTATGGATGACACGAATTGCAATTGCGGCAGAATTTTATAGGCATAAATACTAAATTTCAAAATATCTACATAATACAATTGATTTTGTGGGTAAAGCCTAACTGATTCATAATTAAAACGTAACAATGTGATACAAGTGTTTTTTGCCCTTTTAGACTTGTGGCTTAAGCTCCTATAAATAAACACTGGTTCATAATGCAATACATATAAAGAAATGCACAACATATCAGAAGAGAGTTTTTAAACTAACTGATACGATCCAGATTGAGTGTAGCGTAACTGGTTAAAAATTCAACAAAGTATACAAAATACTATTGAAAAGTAAAGGCTTTGAATGAAAACGAATGTTTTAAAGGGATCCCTGTATATACCTGCAGCTGAATTACTTTGCCTCGCACGAACTGCATAATAAGTGGCATGAATTTGCACAACGATTTTTCTTTCTTTAGTTCTTGATGCCTGCTGGCTTTTCACATATAGGTAGGTTTACAACATTTGACTTGAGTCAGTATATCTCACGTTTTGAGTCTGCCCTTTTGTGACAAGTACCCATAAAAGACGCATAAAAATACTATATGCAAGTAATATTAATATAATAACTCATGAAGATGCCTCTTTGAGGGGAAATTTCAGAAAATGAAAAGAAAATCACGAGATGAGAGTATATAACTTTTAAAGTCTGTGATTTCGTATAATTTATAAAGTAATGTCGAGATAGGAAGGATGTAATAGTTCATATATATACCTATTTGGATTTAAGTTTGAGCTCTACCCAAATGTGCACAAGTTCAACCATGTGACCAAGACCGTGATCATCATCTCAACATGCTAACGTATTTTCAAAACTGTTATTATTATTACTTCCATTTGTGGCTTTTCTTTTGAGGATTCTACATTACTGTATTACATACGCTTAACAATTGTGATTTTTATCAAATGCGATAAACCAAATTAAAAAGAATCTATTCGCAAATTACCTATGTGAATATTTGCAACTTGACGCTTTTAAATATAACTTAAAAGATTTTTTAAGAAAATGTTTGCCAAAGACAGGTAAATCTGAAACCATCAACTGCAGACGTGTGTATCTAAACTCAATAAAAATCACGTTTCTTCACTACACACTCGCATAAATATCTCACAGACGAAAAAATAAATATTAAATACATAAATAGTTGATTAATATTATGTTGAATTTTGAACACTTGATGTATTGCCAGTAGCACAAGATACAGTAGCAGCATCGGCAGTCTCTATAAGCAAAATGTCCAACCAAGGTCGTTTTCTTCCTTTATGTCATTAATTGGGACATTTGTTGTCTGTCTTGAAGAAAAGTACGAAAATTGGGAGACTTTCCCTGTTTGTCTAGACATGTGTACCCTACTGTTTTATAAGTAATTTTTGTTCTGTGAAGTAACCCGTTTTTGTTGGATTGTGTGTAGCGTCCTCCCTTCATCGTCTTGTAGAAGTAAAAGTCTGTATATTACGGATAAACTTTTTTCGTATGACATATAAAATGGAATGTTGTGGCTTGATTGGGATAAACTGTTTTTTAAATAAATTTTTCATCTAATATACCATTATACCATCACTTTGTTCAAAATGCATTATAAGGATTTCTTAGGCTTACATGAGTCATGACTAAAAAAGGATCTCTTGAATCGTTGCTGAATACTGGTGAAAAAAGATCCGCTTTCTTCCTCGTCCTCTTTCTCCTGACGCTGGTGGGGTCCCTCCTGTCCGGATCCATTACTACTAGAATTTGTGTTGGTACTTCTTCTACTTCTCGAGCCCCTCGAGTCACCGGGTTGGCTCAGGTATGAGGATGATGAAGATGACGTGTCGTCATATGAGGTATACCTTATAATTGCCAATGCTGACCCCGTCAGCACCATAAGGGACAGTGTAGGCAAGAGTCGCATGACTCCTCTCCTCTCAACTCTGAAAACAACGGCACAAGGGAATAGCTAGGATTATCTTTGGATAATATGTATCCGGAGCCACTATCACCATCTTCGCAGCAACAACAACGACAGCAGTACCAACACACAAAGTTTCCATACGGCACAATATTATAAAAACAAAATGTCGCAGATCGTCTCTCTTTTCTCCTCTTCATTGTTCGTTCCCTTTCTGAAATAATGACGAATTATCCTGTTACATGATTTTTCGGTAGGTTTAGATTCAACCTTGCTTGTTTTTTTATGCACTGACACAGTTAACTCTTTTATAATCACACAATTTACATTTTTTCACGTTTATTCCTATAATCCAGAAAACCACTTAAAATTTGCAGCGTCATGTGTCACTTTCATGCAAAAATGTTTTGTATGGCAAAATGACAAAACTCACTTTACATTTCGAAATGCATGCTTCCCACAATTCCATCATGAATCAATGCAATCAAATATTCGGAACTTTCGCTGCTTGTTTTGTGAGAATAGTGTGTAATATTCAGAAGACTTTCGTTGACTTAGCCAATTTTGAGCAAAGTGACGCTGACGATCTCTTTATGCATTATATTTAGACATGAAAAGTAAAAATGTTGAAAACCCTTAAGAATCTGATGCTTTTAATGCAGTGTGCATATATGTATAGGCATATAAAAAGCAAAATAGTTTTTCCCTTTTTGTTGATGCTCTTCTTCTTCTTACTTGAACACTATTTACGCTTCGCCGATCCGTGTTACTGCCATTTGCCATATAGAAACTACATGAAAATATCATACACATTATTATTCGCGGTGATGCAGCAGTGAAAATATACTGCAACAAAGCTCATTCACTGGTTGTGGGAGAGTCATTCTTCACACTGTTACTCTTTTAATAGTACTGCGTTTACTTCATCTCTGGTTTTTGCGACCGACATACATACCAACCCACAGAAATTTTTGTGATTCATGATCATCAAGTATCAAGTGCAGGCATTGTAGGAAGTTCACAATTGCTTCAAAACATTAGTATTTTTTCTACCTACCCAAAATTGCACACTTGGTGAAAATATGGAAGGGTTAGAGTTGAGACTTTTGTTTTTTAACATTGAAATGGCGGGGGCTAAACTTGCTCTTAAGTTTGTAATAATGACCGTATTGTTTCGTATACACGTGCATTATAGCAATATCATTAATATCATTGTGATAATAATGCAAGCGTGTTATTGTAGGCATATTTCACGGCTTGAAAACTTTGTTATTATCAGACACGTAATAGGAGATCAGAAGCGTGGTAGCTGACGCATAAAGAAATCGGTACACTTTTTCACAGAAGTTGTATGAAATGCTCTGAAGATCAAATTAGAAGACAGTAGGCAATGTATCAAGGTATTTATATCACAAATAATCATAATATTGCTTTCGCTACCGTGATTTATAAATTTGATTGTGATACCTCATTACTGATTATGGCTGTTGAAGTAGTCAGTGTCACTGATACAGATCTCAAGGGGTACTGTATTGTATCATATGCAAAGGTTTTTTGGGTAACATAATACAAGTTAGTATATAAATTTCAGCTGTGCTGTGCTGGATGTAGCACAAAGCACAAGCTTAAAAGGAAACTGGGAATTCCACACATGATTTCAAAAATCAAAGCCGAAAACTTATGCAAAAAGAGGCATTCTTTACCGTGATTGAAGTCAAATAATATCAGCCTACGCAAGTAGCTTGAGATTATTTTTCAATGCTGTAGCCGTAACACGTTTCTAGAATGCAAAAAAAAACTATGACAGAAAACAAGATCATTTAATAATACTCCGTTGCGTGCATCCTTAGCACAACGTGATTATTGCGTATCAGTGAATCGCATAAAAATGCAAAAATTATGTAGATGTTTAAATCATATTTGAAGTGATCAGAGATCCTCAACGTTTTGGGCAACTTGGACTTAGTTTATCAGTGTATCTGGCTAGTAGTTTGCCTAAAGTGCGTAATGATATGCTAAAAAAAACTTGTTGCACCAGTCCTATCTCAACCAAAAATTGTTTGTCCTTTACTTTTCACATTGCGTAAAGATGTAAAAAAAATAACAAGATGAACAGTTTTTATTTAATATCCAATTCTATACACCCTAATCACATCTCTTCAGCCCTTGGAGCCGAACAACTCCACACAGGCCTGAGGTTGCATACTATATGACAGATTCTATGTTTTAGTTTCAGCTTTTTTTCGGTTTACATTCCCAATATGGAGTAGTGATCGTTAACAATAATTTTCCTCACCTCAATTTACGAATAAAGGAAACCAGTTATATTTAAGCATGTTAATAAGGAGGTGTTTTCTCACAACATTTGAAATGCCACAATGAATCGAAACAAAAAGCGAACCTATAAATATCTTATCTCTTTAGCCAAGGGTCAATAAGGATAAATAAACTTTTTTGTATACGCTACTTCCAGCTACAATATGCGATCTTTTGTAAACCAAAAGAGCATCTTGTTTAAACCCGAAGGAATCCCTTGGCGCTTGACTTTGACTCTTCCAAGGGGAGAGAGAGAGAAAGAGAGAGAGAAAGGAAATCCCTAAAAATCATTTAGCAAAGAATTAGGAGACCTCCATTTGCATTGGAATGATGTTTTTATTCTCCAGTAAAGTACCAGTACATTCACTCTCACTTCCAAATTACACTACAGTTTACATACCCTCGAAAATCTAGTTTTGGCATGTTAGCTCTCATAAAGGTCATTAAAAGCACTATCTTTAGATAAAAGAGAGGACTAAAAAACTCCTTTGCTTCTGTAACGTTTTCTAAAGTTCACCCAAAGAAACCAGAGTCAAAGCCTACCTACGTCAAGAACGACATAAGAACATGTCCTTTCTTCATAATATGTTATGCAGCTTATACTGCTACAAACGTTACATACATGACTTTTCCCTTCCCTATTATGGCAAGTCATGAAAATAGATTTGGAGGCATGATATTGGGCTAGGTAACCAGCAACTCAGCAACTACAGAATAAACATACCTTCAGCTTTCCTCTGAAAACATACTACTCCACTAAAATATCACGATATTTCCTTATCGTCTCTCTCGAGTCTCGAATAGTAAGTGCGCTGACATAAAGCAAACCCAACGAGCAAAACAGTTCAGTTGGGTATTTTTGCTTTCCTCCTTCTTTTCTATTGCCTTGTTTGCCATCTTTTACCATTATTACAGTTTTTGCCACTGACGACACAACACTGCGCGACAAGAAAGAGAAATTGGTTGTGGTGTTGTTGGTGCCACGTTTCTTGCTTCAAAATTTTTGGGTATGTGCTTTCGTAAACGACTTCCGGATGACCGAGTATAACCTTCCCCTATTTTCTGTCGGTGCTGCATAGCGCTACAAGTAATGTTACCAGCATTATCTGTAAATAATGTTGATCTTTAAAATGATAGATTCCCCAAACTGCATAGTCAATGTTAAAGTGTCGTAATCGCATGAAACAGCGGGATAGCAAAGGGATTTTCCCATATTGTCAGGCATTCATAATATTTTTAAATTACTTGAATAATCACTCCATAAAAATTCTTCAATTTACAAAGGTACAAATTTTCGCTACAAATAGTACATTCGCTACATTTCGTTTTGAGTCTTGCGGAGCCATACAATTTATGATGCAATATCTGAAGTGCAGCACGCTCCAACACAAACTTAATTGTTGTATATTTCCACTTCGGCAAAATAGTCAAAAAACAAAGTGAGTCATCATCATCAACCACCAGTCACAGTCACTACCAACCACTACGATAACGATAACCATTACGTACATGACACAACTATGCATGTCTGCACAACTGCAATTCGCCATTCATCTCACTACCATTTCCTTCCTTGTTTTTTTTTGCGTAGGAACTAAGAACCATTAAAAAGTACCATACCCTAACTGCTACGTACCCAAATTTCCCCTGCTGGCCCTAATGTTTCAAAAAGGAAATAGCATTTGTGTATAAAGTGCAAGGCGAAGGCAAAGGGTAAAAATAATAATAGTATAGAATCCCTGCCTAAAAAATACTTTGTTCGTGTCGTGTTGTGTCATGTAACATTATGTCAAGTTAGTCAAGTACCTTTTTACCTTCACCGTCATTATCATATATAATCCATCACTATTGTCTCTTATTTCATCGCTGATTCAGAAAATAAAAATACGCGCGCGGGTGCATAAATCTTTTCTTTCACAGCTAGCTCGAGCATCAACAAACTTCCATACAAGACAACTTATAGACTTCCTGCTTTTTTATGTACTTGTCTCGCATTTTGCAGATTAGTCAAATATTGCATTTGAAATCATTTGCAAAAAGTTTTGGGGAACTGCAAAGTATCATGCCATAATATTAGAGCATGAGCATATACCATTACTATCAGGATCAGTGTCTTTTAAGATTACATTTTTGGCGTAACCCAGAGAGTGCAACAGGCGATGTTATAATAACAATGAACCAGTGCATCTTTTTTTAGCTGCTAGCAAGAATCTTTTTGTAAAGTACTTTATTTGTAAAATTGAGCTCTTTGAGTACATATGTATATGAATGCATTAAAAATGACTAGAGAACAGGTTTCTACATGTTCGTTTTTAGTGTACTTGCAAGTTGTGACTGCCCTGATGGTGCCATGAATGGCAAACATATTTACACGATATGATAATGATGCAAATTTTATATGTGCACAAATTAGAAACCAACAAATTTAGCTTTTTTGGGCATTTAGAACCCACGAGTCGGCTACTCACTGAGATTTCAAATTTGTAAGCTCGGTTGAAAAAGCTCGTGTAAATAATTAAACAAATGAAGCAGCAAAAAAAAGTTAAGTAGAAAAGGAAGTACATTTGATACAAATGAAGCGAGCGCACATGCCACGATGTCATCATCAGACAGAATCATGGATAAAGATCTGCGTCCAACTAATAAAAGCAGTAAAAATGACTGATGTAATAATGCAAATTTAAGTAGTTGTGCAAGTAGGTAGGTATTTCATTCTACAACAACGTGGGTAAAAACACATCATTTTTTTTATAATAACAGTAATAACTTGATGATGATGGTGATCGTATGGCTTTATTACTCTGAAAAATGGCTATGGCTGACATAACACTGCGTATCACGTAAATTGCATTCCATACAAACTCGCTTCCTTATACTTCCTTCCTTCCTTCCTGCTTTAGCACTACCACCCAGACCGACCGTATCACTTTTTTCAAATAATAAGTAGCCCTACTATTCTACTAGTAGACTTTGTATGCTATCATTACCATCTTCACTTATCATCATCATTATAGCAAAGTGTTATAAAGGAATGACCAACTTGTTTCGTAACTTTTTTGAATTGGTTGTGATTAAATGTACGTGCATACAGAATGTGCGACGCTGTCGTTAGCGTCGGAAGACATAAAAACACTATGCCACGCATGACCATGATTATTGCTTATGATGTAATAGTAATGATAATTCAAGATAAATTGAAAAAAAATCTATGGGAAAAGTTACCAGAACGAGTTTTTTATGTAATGAATTTGTAAACAAAAACATAAATATCAGGGTTTGAAAAGACGCTAGACGATGGTATGCAATTACATTGTTCTCGAGCATATTAGTTGAATTGCCAACAATGTGCATTTTGCAACTTGCAAAAAGTAGCATCCGCAATATTGGATACACGATTACACGAAGGCTTGAAGTATTTATGTCTAATGATGTAATGCAAGCGAATGCATGGTGCATGCCAACGACAATGTGGAAGTAGCCGTTTATTAGAATTCAAAATATGCATTGAGCAGGGAGGGAGCAGAGTGGTATTTTTGAGTTGATTTTCGTTAATTGTACAGTTACATAACTTATGAATGACTCATTTTGCAGCCATGTGTCCATTAACTATCTACACACGCATGCTTAGGTACATATTCGCGGATATAAGCACATGGTGTGCATTTCACTGACTGCTAGTCATGTGACATGTGCCATTAACTTACGCATAAGTGTGTACCCTCACCCTGTGCTCGTATGAATAAAAATAATAGCTCTATTTAATGTGGTTGCAGAAGACGCTAAACAGCAACCTGAATGCGGCTACTTTTCTATATCAATTAGGCTTGTCGGATTTCCCATAATTCATTTTTGGCAAGCACAACAAAAAATCGACACGTCTCGCCATTCATCATCACTGTCGTCAGCAGGATTCAAGATAATCATCATCGCCACCAACAAAAGCATGAATCAATTTTCACCAATTCTTGTGACATTCATTCCGTTGTGAACGGACACTACTTATGTGTCAGCTAAATAACAAGTTTGACTTTTTGACTACAGTAGGAAGTGAAGGAAAATACAGGATACATTATGCAAAGAAATTGCTAAAAATTCATGAGACAGCGAGACAAACGTACAAGAGGGAAAATCCTTTTTTGTAGCAAAGAACCTCATTTCTAACATAGGTAGTCTTATTTATTTGAAATACAATCCTTTGATAAATGGTCTATTGGCTTTTTGTATAGGGTTGCGTTGACGGTTCAAAGGTATAATCACATTTTCAGTAATACGATAAGCAAAACGGAATGCAAAAAAAAAACGCTGGTCATGATGTGGTGAACTATTGAACCTTCACTAGATTCATTTGATCAAGTAGATATGGGTTTAGGTTGAAAGTACACACATTTTTACTAATACTGTTTTCGCTTTTCCTCTTTTCACTTTACAAAGTCAAAAGTGCATCAGCTATTAGCAACACGACTTACTGATTGTGAGCAGATAGGTACACATGTATTATCTACGGAAGGAGCCAAATGAGCCATGGAGAATGGCATCAGATTCAGAGCGAGATGCCAAAATAGAGTCGAAATCCATGTAAAATTATGTCGGTTGGTTGGTTGCTTGTGCCTTGACTTTTCCCTTTCCATTGCCAATTATACATGCTACCAGAATATCAAAGAGATAAATACAATATATTTTTCCCCAGCTGTATAAATGATGTATATTTATACAGAAGCTACAATAAGTTGCTTCATTAGCTGAAATTGTTTGGCTTCACCACTAGTATGTTTATGATAAGTAAATCTACCCGAACATAAAACGTAATAATATGTATTTTTGGTTCCTGAAATATTTCTTCAGTAGTAGAGAGCTTTATGTGTAGACATAGGTAATATGTAGTAATGTACAATGTACAATGTACAATGTACAATGTACAATGTACAATGTAATGTAGTATGGAAAATCTATGTCATTTCTTTCAAAAAGGTAGTAGGAGTACTATAAATATTACATGTTTACTATATGTTGTGTTCCCGTTTGTCAAGGGAATCCGAACTATTTTTTTACTTCTTTAGAGCCTTCGCAACCTCACGTTCCTCAGAACGGCAACGCTAACAAGCCGAATTGGAGTGCATTCACCTTGCCATCGTCTTTCATTTTAAAGCAGTCTCAGAAGAAAAACGAGCGATCGAGAGAACACAAAACATCATGAAGTGTTTTAAAATAATGATTCCAAAAAATCAATGAAGAAAGCTAAACTTAAGTAAATAATATATTCAATCGTGTTCCCTTCTATTTCAACTTGCTTCCTTCCTTCCTTATTCTTCTACGCAGTTTCTTCCCATTTACCTTTCATTGCATGCGACAGTGAAAAAATCATTGGGCTTGCCCAAGTTGCCTGAATCTGTATATAGTTTGATTTTACATATTCAGCTCCCCCATCCAACTAAATATGGTTATTTATATACTCTGCACTTTACATTTCAAAAAATAAATATGAAAATATTCATTGAAAAATAAATGAATGAAGACAGGCAACAATACTCTGATGTTCATTCGATTAGAATCATAATAATATCAATCCGTATACCATGCCATGGTATATAAATAATCTTGGTGATCGAATCAAGCTACAATGATGAATGAAATGAATCATTTCACAAAACAATATTTTGGTTGTTCAAAATTACTCGCTCACAATGACGTACCACTTGTGAAAGTTTTCCGTTATTCCTTTTGATTATGTATTAATTCTTTAGGTTTGTTCGTTTTTTGTTACTTTATGTAAGGCAATTTTTCATCTCCATATTTATTCTTAATAATATTACTACTTAAAAATATACCTGCCCATTTTTATACTATACACTAAAGCCAACTTATAGAATGAATATGAAGTGTAAATTGCATGTAGTGCCTGATTAAAAACTATCGTAAAGGATAACTTTATACCTATTTAATTGTTTATGCTGCAGTGAATTTCAAATTTTGATTCAATGACCAGTTAGAACTCCCCACGAGCCAATACCATTTACGGAATTGCATTTGGCGTCAACACATTCTAAAATAATAAATTGGTTTGCAGCAGCGTTCATTTTTTAAATCTCACTCGAGTCTGGGTACTCTTGTTTCATTGCATTGGTTCTTCATGGTAGTGAGTTTTTTTTGCAAAGTGTTATGTAAAATTAATTGCAAGCTGCTTATATTTGGCCTAACGTTTCTTCCTAATCATTTAGCTTATTTTTACTAGCTATTTTCCGCTGCTTCTACCAGAACATAAAACATGGCTATATTCCAATTCAATGAAATCAGTACGTACATGAAACGATGAAAGGCTAAAGTAGTCTATAATTCATTTTGATAGTCGTTAGCAATGAAATTTAGAATGCAATAAATCAGAAAAGGAAACAACTTTTTCCATAAAAGTTTTTTAACAAAGCAGCGCTGTATTTTAAGAAGTCGTCTATTTAAAAATTCAGTGAGCATAAAGCTTCTATACTACTACACTTTTAAAGTATTTTAAGTGGAGAGTGCGATAAATTCTCATCGCATTAAAAATCAGGCGGGTGCTTACTCCCAATCCAATGAGAGCTTTATTGGCACAAATGAAAATATTCATGCTCATGTTAAAGAATACATTGTCATCAATCATGTCTCGATGAGATCTAGATGGCAAACTACATGTGAAAGAAAGGACGAGAACAAAAAAACTTTGGTTAAATGTTCCAGAGAGATGAAAAGCGATGAAAAATGAGCACAAGGGTATGTCTACCCACGTACAGGATATACTCGGATTACGACAAAGATACAGTAGACCCACTGCACTGTTCCTTTAACATACTGACCTTTTCAAGGTTCTTTAAAATATTTATTGTGATAAAAGAAAAGGCTGTTGCTGCATCGAGAGCAAAAGCTAAATTCCAGCTTCTCTGGAAAACTGTTAGAGGGAAATGTTCACCTGTACAGATATATTATGGGCAAGGTAAACAACCATAAGCTTCATGTACAAGATGAAAGGATGCGGACATAATCCCAAGGTTGCATCTGCTGACTTTTTTTCTTTCTCTTTCATTTTCTATCTGAGTTGACTGACAGAAAAAATGTTGTGTGCTTGTAGGCAAATGCAATGATGGTGATGATACGGTAAGGATGTAGCCTATATCAGATAGGATATGTGTTTGAGTGAATGCGGAAGGTCAAACAAAATGTGATTTTTAGGTAAAACGATAAACATGATATCATCTCCTTCTGGACAATAACTAAGCACACTCTAACTCCTAGGAAAAAAGAGAAGTGGAAGTGGGATGTAGGTCAAACTTGAAGCGAAACATATGGGCACATATGCCCATCAACTTTCTTGGGCTCGTGTAAAGCCATGAGTAATGTGTTACTTTGGTTTGTGGACAAAAAGTTCAATTATTTCTCTCGTTTACGAGCTTTTGTAGTTTAGGTATTACTACCTACTGATAGCTTACTATGAATGATAAATGCGAATGGAATCAGTAGGGTAATAAACTCAGAGGGGATGAAGTTCACTCTCGGTTAAAGTAGCCATCACACACGAAACAGTAAAGCTTCCTCTTTCTCAATTTCTTCTTTTCCAAATCAGGAAATGAAATTCATACTATCCTTCTCATCATTCACGAGATAGACTAGATTTTGCCGTTTTAATTTATCTCATATTATGTATTCTTTGTCGCATTCCTATTCCTATTCTGTCCATCAATAAGCATTCATGCATCAGCACATCTCTCCTGGATATACCTACTTCATATCCATCAAGATTATCGAAAACTGGACAAATATTGGGGTTACATGAAAAACTGAGCGACTGGTCATAGTATGAAGATGATAAAACATTGTAGGATGTAAAATGCATGCTTATGATTTAATGTAGTAACACATACCTTGTTAGTATCTTGTATGTGGTCTTGGGAAGTGAAAACTATCATCAAGGTGTATCTTATGCTTTGTTATCAAGAAAACAGCAACCTGTAACTCATGCTTCATTTTAAACTGAGAAAACCATTTTGGAGGGAGAAGCAGCCTCATTTGAAAATTTGGCGAAACTACACGAACGAATTGTTCAGTTAGAAAAATATTTTGGTGAAATGCGTTAGTCATTCTTTGTGTATTCTACATATAGGTAAGCGTTCAAACAAAACTGTAGACTTTACTGCTCTCCAGAGTAGGTTGTCTGACTTGGTTACTCCAGAAAAGCGAAAATGACAAACTCACGCTTAGAAAGTAAAAGTGTGTCTACACAGCAAAGGGTTACACGATTACAGTGAAGAGTCATGCTTTCATAACATGTTCGTTAATTAATGCGCTCTTGTTTTCAGAGTAGACATGTGTGATTCTAAATGCCTTTTCATTATGCTGGCATCATTGTTTATTATCTGAGCGTCTTCCTGAATTGTGTAATATATTTTAAAACATGTAACAAACTCGCTTCTAAAACACATATGAACATATAACACATATAAAACACAATGAAGGCAAACAACGCTGCCGCAGCGATAACGATGTTAATGTGTAACACACATTTGAATGGATTATATAAGCAGCACATATACCAAACAGGTCGAGATTTCCTATACCAGCACATACATAATACTGCCAACAGAAAACGAAAAACGAGAGTGAAAATAAGGTTCAAGTGTATTGCTCAACTTTTTCTATGTATTCTTTTTAGACTTCTGTTTGCTCCACCGACCTACTTGTTGTTCTCATCCTCATCCTAGGTATTGTTGTGTATTTTGTAGCAAGAGGAAACACACACATAACATAAACAAGTTCATTTACTTCCCATCCTCTGTTTTAGGGAGGTTGAAATACGCGTGACAGCAAGGCAACACAAAGTACATTTGGTTGAAGAGTGGTGAATGCTTTTTGTTGCGGTGTTGAAAGGCTCGGCAAAAACGTGCTCTAATTTACAATGTTTTCATGAAGAAAAGTTCATAGCGGTGGCAGTAAGTTCAAAGTGACTCTGACTTTGGTAGTCCTAAAATTATCATGCTTCCTTAAAGTAAAAAGGTGAGCTCATGTAACATGAGTCATGTTGATGACTGCTGTAATAATCTATAATCACCAACATTGCATCCAATATACTTTGAGAAATCATTTAAACTTTTCTTTAATTTAACCTGCTATTCTATTTGCATGTTTCCATTACAAGCAGGCAAAATGAGATTTTTAACAGTAGTTTAAATACCACTAAATTCTTAACTATCGAAATATACTACATAATGCCATTTGCAAGCTTTAGCTTTGAACAAACTTGTTACATAACGGTTGAGCTAACACGTTCTGAAAAAGTAAAGAATTCTAACCTGAGCTCTTGCACACATATCTGACCAAACTTTGTATTAACATAACACGGTCCTCAAAGATTCAAACAGGTAAACACTTATTCTAAGCTTTAAAATGTTTTCATGTCGTAGACAGCAGCATGCATGCTTCTCTGTTCTCTCTGTGTGTCGAATGACGTGCGACAGCAAAAATGCTTCTGGTGGACTACTGGACAGGAAAAAGTATGTGCGGATAAGATGTTGAAATCCCGAGGCAGGTGCCTAGTCCTTTTTTATGGTTGTTTAAGTTATAAAAATGCTGTTTGTTTGTTTCACATTGTGTTCCTCATTTTTATCTCGGTTATTGTGCCTCGTTTTCTTAGAAGTACAAAGTTAGCTCTGAGGAAGTCAAGTTTTTTCCTCAACAAAGGTATTTGAACATATTTTCATGGATATTTTCCATCAAAAGAAATGGCGGACTACTTTGCAGTAAACTTATTCAAAGCCTTGTGGCAAAAAAACACGGATTTTAACAATGATTGTAAAAAAAGTAAAGGAATTCTCGCTTTTAGTTCCTTCTTTTCCAGTGGATGTACACCGTTCACTCTTGTGCTATTAGTACAGCATAAGAAAATTATGATCCAAACTAGTGGTTTTTGTGTAATTACAAAAAAATAACTTGCGACTTATTAGAAATGTGTGTATATTTTTCTTTTTTGTATGTCATATGTATAGAGTATTTAGAAATCACCCTACAATTTCCCTTTCTTTGTAATTTCCTTGCTTATACGTGCGTGCAATTATTCATTTGAGACGTTTACTCCTTTTCTCAATTAAATATGACAATTTTTGCGAAGCCAAGTTCCGTAAATATAATTTGTCATAAAAACCTAAAAGTACAGTGTCGCGGTTTGTAAACCAAAATTAGATGCATGCCATATACATACACTACTAAACTACCTACCTAGTGACAGTGATCACTTATCTTGTATAAAGTCATAATATTTTTTGATTATCATTTCTTCTTCGCCTGCCGTTGATTCAGTACTTTTCAGTTTAACAAAAAATGCAAATAAAAACTACCTACTTATCTTCATGCATCGCTACATTTTTTCTTCTCCTCCCTTTATCCAACTTCACGCATGCGTTTGAGCAAACTTTTATCAGGTGCTGTCGTTGTTGTGATGAGGTATAATATGATTAAATTGTGACGCCCCGTGTGTCCACGCATGCATTCACAAAATGCCAACAACCGCAGACGTATATTTCAGCGCTATAGACTATGATCATTAAAATTACTTGGTACATTTTTCCTGTGCATAAATCTCCGTTGGAATTGTGGTGGCCCAGTAGCAAGTACATTACAGAATGTCAAACAAGATGTAAGAACTTCAGTAAACAAGAAATATATAATATTTTTCACTGCGTCCTTCAACGAGACTTTTGGGCCACTTGTACTAGCCATCAGGTATCCGCACCGCTTTTCATCCTGTTGGCAATATTACTATTCTTACAAGAGGCATCAAGTCCTCTGCGTCAGTATCATAAACATCATCTGCCTTTTAACCTACCCACACATAATGAAAGTATACAATGCAATAAAAATTACTGGGAAATGATCAAAATTCTTGTAATAAGAATGATAACAAGGAACAGTATATTACATTATCCACACAGCAGTAACAATCCATGAGTGTAGTATTGACCATTGCATTGATTATCTTGAGAGGTATGCATTTACTTCGACAATAATAATAATGTATTATGACTGGCTGCAATAAACAAAGATGCGTCTTCACTTTCATTTGAACTGACAATGAGTGAGATGAGATAGCATCAAATGCATCCAACCTTCTTTTCTTTTTCGTAAGAGTATCAGTACCACAGACACACGGCTGTAGCAAAAAGTGAGGGATAAAAACTGGCAACTATTTCTCGCATATCAGGAGTACACGTAAAATATGCACACATAATGTAACTTTATACCTAACTGCAAGAGAGTACAAAAGTTGGTGGTATCGTGGTGGTATGCAATAATAAATGCCACGAATTCCTACATGATTTTCTTCGTCCTTCACATCATCATCATCATCGTCCCTATCTTCTTTCTGTCCGCACCACCGCACCACCGCACCACACGATGAACATTTTTGACTCTATATCCGTCGCGTTAAGCATTCTGTGGATTTTCTTGCTTTTACTGTGCCTTGTGTGCGTTTCTCGATGATGATGAGAGGAGGAGTATCAAAACAAAAACTGAAACGAACAAAAATGTGGTGTGGCATTTTGTGACGTAGAGTACGCAGCACTAGGATTGATGACTGTTACATGCACACCAGTGCATTTTGAAAAATGTCTTCTGCTGTCTTTGCATTTCAGATGGAATGGATAACGTTTTTGCTTTCTGTTTGGTGTGACATTTTATACAGCTAATATTTTATTATTGACAAACATATCACAAACAGTACTATTACATGTAGTTTTACATTATGCTATTCTTCATGAAAATGAAAACATACAAGACTAGAGAGTCGATAGATTTTACTAATAGACCACATACTTAGTTATGCGTTCACTTTTTTGCAAAAAAACAGAATCATGTGCCTTTACCGCTATAAATAGTAAGTAAAAGTAATGAAGATTAGGATTATTTCATTTTGCCGAGATATTTAGGTATGTCACAGTTTTTGTCATTATTCCTTTTGAAGAAAGGGAAAAGCGTCGTGTTTCAAGCTAACACGGTGATCACATTACGATGACGAACAGTTTCATTTTCCTCACTGAAGATGTTCATCAAAATCACGACGCAATGATAATGTTGTTGATCGTAATCGCAGTAATGATGAGATGATACACATTATTGTTTGCAGTTTGTACACACATTAGTACAAAACATAGAAAAAAGCAGAAGTCACTAATGAAATAACCAGAGGGAGAGCAAGATGATATTGTATATATTTCTTTAAAATGTACACCCTTTTAGTGCTAGCGAAAAGCCAAACTGCATGATAGAAAAATACTACAGGATGCAGTTCTCTTTTCGTGCCTTATTTTAAGAAGTTAGTTAATGATGATGGTGTATTTGAATCATTCTGAACGATCTAAAATAAGTATAAAGTATATAAATTGAAATTGTATAAAGAGGAAAAGTGAGTACGACAGTCAGTCAGTTGAGCTGAGCAAATCAAAGCAAAAAAAATTCAATGGTTAAGGACGAATGTGATCATGATGATGATGACGACTAGAAGTGAAGATCATCAACAATAATAAATACCACCTTATTGCAGCAAGAAAGAAGTTTCGAAAAAGTGAGGAGTAAAGAAAAAGAAGAGATTTTCACCGTAACTAATTCCATTGTCTCTGTGAGTGTTCCTGCTTCATTATTATGCTGGTTCACTAGGCATACAGGCCATTAGGTACAAAGTGTTTACATATTATATTTTAGGATTCTACAACAGCACACATGCGAGTAACTCCCAATATACTAAACTACAGGTAAGCATGCTGCAAACAAAGTATTTTTATGCTATTTTTACAGACGCGAGGCGAAGGATAAAGTGAAGAAGCGTAGCATCATCACTCATTGTTTGTTTGTTGTTTTTTATACGCAAGATGCACTTGAGAGGAGACTTGCAAAGTTTTGCACAAAAAATAATGATATGCTTTTATTAATGTCATTGCAAAAAGGCGCTTCTTGTGTTGTTTTTTTTGTATGAACTTGGTTAGATTTCTGTCAGCGGAGTCTACACGCATGGTTTCAACCTAAATGTGTAGAGATATTTATAGAGGCTTTTTATTTTTATAATGGATTAAATACAAAGTGATGTGACGTGAGGCAATATCCTGAGGATAATGATAAGCACTGAGTGAGCACACATAGAAGTAAAAGGGAAAGGACTTTAAGTATTTATGGCAGAGGTAAAGAGTCAGTGGATGAGATGCAACAGCTCCCTTGTGTACTTTTATTAGATTCCAGCTTCACTCGTGTATATGCCATGTGATCTTACGCTCTTACTTGCAATACTGCTCTTTTAATGCACAATGTAATCAAAGCAACCGTAAAATGGCAAAATGGAAAAGATTTGTCGGGAATCACATTATCATACGTTAGGAAATGCAACACGAGCAACGTAAAAGGTTGTTGGCGATGATGATCATTACAAATTAGCGATGAGCATTTTGTACTCCATGAAATGATAGTCCATTTGGGAGACTTATGGGCATTACTCAGATAACAAATTTTGCAGTAAGTTTATTTTGTTCATGTTTCATTGTAAACATGAGAACAGCTTGGATACCCTAACTGGGAGGAAACCTCGAAAATCTTTTATATTTACTGTTCAAGCCATTACTATAAATCTAATCCGTTCTCTCCCAGACTACTGAAAGAGGAGTCTATACGCGCACATTGAATTTGTTTTCAATGTTGTGTCGGAACTCGGAAGTAAAATGCTTATGTATACATAGTACATATATTCTTTCTGATCATAATTCTGAACTGATGGCTAGGCCAAATTGCATTTGGCTTATGTCGTTTGCTTTGCTGCCTTTCCTGTACATATTTTATTTTGATACAGATAAAACTGTACTGATCCAACATTTTTCTTGTTGACAAGACCTAAGAAGAGTGGATGGTTGTTGGATGGATAAATAATGGAGAAGAGACGAGGAATGAAAAAAGAATGAGAAGAAGAGAAAACGGTAAATTTGGAAGCAGAATGCAATGAGCGAGTATCTCTGCTCTCATCGTTCTCTGAAGAACTGCTACCAAAAGGTATTACAAAGCACACGCTAGCAATCACAAAGTGCATGCATCATCATCATCATAAGAAACGCCGTAATAACCTGTGCTTGTGCTTACGTCGTTGTCTACTCTGGTTATACCTTTTTTCCTCCCTGCTTGCCGTCGTTTCCATCAGTAATAATATGCACAAGTGTAAAATAAAACGGTACAATTTTTATAAAACCTTGACTTCTTCCTATTTCTGTTCTAATTTTAGGGCATTTCCTCTTTTTCGATTTGTAAGTGATGATGAGATACATGTTATTTGTATAATGCTTGATGTGAGATAAAGATAAAATGCAAAAGTCTACAGGATGCAAATGACAGCGACGTCGTCAATGATAGCATGCGCCTATCTCGGAGGTATGCATAGGCATGCATATGCATAAATTCGTTTTGATGCCTTTTTTGATAAAATTTGACTCGCTTCTACAGTTGGAGATGTCTGGAGTCACACTACTTATTCCTCAACATGCTATGATGTTATGAATGAATCAACCTAACACTATATTGAATAATATTTTTCTGTAGCTAGAGATGTGACTGGAGATAAGTACTTAACAATGAATTGTTGGATATTGTAAGAAATGATATACGATTTCATTAATAATATTTCTGCACCTAAATGAAATCATCCATTAAATCCGGTATACACAAGTGAGCTTATCTTTCATTAATCAAAGGTTAGATCACCAATGATGCAAAGAACCAAACCTATAGCATATCCGTATTCAGTTATTGCGTTTCCGCTTGAGTCACCCATAGTAGTAAATAGTGTACACTCATCTATAATGGCAAGTTGTGAAAGAGAGAGAGATGTTTTGGCTTTCAAGATCTGTTCACTACTGTATTTATAGACTTACTGCATCATCAAATGAAAGTGAATTTCTGGAGGAAATCCTGTATCTGGATTACGGTCAGCCCTGCGTCGAAGTTGAGAAATGAAAGTGATCTCAATTTTACTCTCGTTCTTCATCATCCGTGGAGTGGCACATATTATTGTATTGTGAAGAGCAATTATGACCACATGACACGATGATGAGAGTGTTTTTGAACGGAACAAATGAAAGGAAAAACGTAACATCACACAACAATGCAACTCAAATGCATAATGATGGGCCAACGCAGTCTTACCCACTACATAATATACGAAATGTAACAATAATAATAAATCTAATGACAAGAAGATAACAAGAAGTTTGATTCCCTCTGTGTTTGAGTTACCTGCCATCATGTTGTTGCTTTTGCGATAATATAGAAAGTGATCTAAAAATAAATCATTCAAAAGAAGAAGCGATATTGAATAAAGAAAGCAAAATAGATTTGAACGGCCATTACCTCAAAACAACTTGTTAGATTTGTCCCTCTTTTCATTCCGTCCTTATACGGCTTCTTCGCTAAATCCTCGCATAATATACTTGAGCAATTGAAAACATAATATTTTTTAGGGGGAGTGCTCAGTTCTTAATACCGTCGAATATGACGGTAGATCGTTGCTAATGTAGAGTATTATTGCATCCAACGATACAGCACCACAAAAGATCTTTACGATTTTCCCTCCCGCTATCCTACTCGTTCCTTCTTTACAAAAGTAGAGACGACAATTGGGATATTAACATGAAAAAACGAATTTCCCAGGAAGTTAAAAAGGGCCAAGGATATTTGATCGTAACGTGACTACTACTCTGATTCTAAAGAACGAAACTTTTTTTCTTCATAGAGGTATTGGTACTTCATACAGCCTGATGCGGCATAGCCGAAGAAAAAGTGAAAAGGAAAAAAAGGACAAGGAAAAACAAGTAAAAAGATATGGAAAATATCGATAAAAGTAGGCGAATCACTGCCACATTCACACTCACATTCACACCTAACAAATCTCTTTGGGAAAAAATTTCACTTTTTCTCCAGCAGGGCTAATGATTGTCATTTACTAAATGATTGACAAGAAAGTTTGGAGTTCTATAAGGATCCATCTAACACAACTTGTTATTTTCGTATGTATATAAAGCTACTGGAACACTTTAATTAACATTTTCTACAAGGGCATAATAATGTTGAATATCCGTAACATTGCATCATAAAAACACAACACATCAATGTGTAGCTGCTAAGATGAAAGGTGGATGACTCAGCTTGAGGTCTAGTGAATTCTCCAACGCAAAAGTACGGTTATTATTTCAATTGCATGAACACATGGAACAAACACGTGCAACAGCCAACACACCAGCTTCGAAAACAACTTTTTTGCAAAATTCGCAATCTAAATTCCTCCCGGGTACAGTATTTCTCAAGTAGTGTGCTTCCACATACTTACACAATTGGTTACAGTTTCAAATGCATCGGTTCACAGGAAGGCTCTATAAAAGTTTTTTTGTGCTTACATCATTTTTTTAGCAAATGATCTCAATGATACACGTGCGTGCACAATAAACGATCCAACAAATGTATACGTTCTTCTATCCACAAAATTTATCCACAGAAGCACTCATACAAAGCTTGTCTATATTTTTGCAATAAATTTCCCAGGTGGCCACTTTCAATGATAAGATCGGCTAGTCTGTCTTTTCTCTAAACAATCAAGCAGACACAAAGGATGGAAACCTCCAGTCGAATTATAAGATCTTGCACAAACAATGTACTATGATCACGCTGTGTCCAGTAGCTTCATCTGCCCAATTTCTCCGGAAGTCACATGAAAGATGAAGTATACAATCTGGTCCCGGTTGATTACATATAGCAATGATGAGCATAAAAGCTAATCACCGAAAAATAGAGAAATCCCTTTGAGTACACACTATATATTTTCCGCTTTGATCTCGTCACGATTTATTATGATCATTTATTACTATTATTACATATTACGTCTGCTGATGATGATAGTACTGCCGATTCTGTGTGCTGCCTGCTGCTGCATCCATGTGCACTGATTGCTGACTGACAAGCAGACTACTACGGTATTACGTACTCAAGAACATCAACAAACAACAAGGAGCAACAAAGACTTCTATATCTTTCTAACAATTCAAACTAAAATTATATTATGCGCTCTTACTCCATCCATATACTTTGTACATTACGTTTAGTATAACGCATTATTACTAAACTTCTACGTATACATATACGCCACAAACGATGATCTTCACACAGTTACAATAATCATAAGAAGAAATGCATAATCATATATAAGATAACATAAAAGGTGTTCAAAAATCTGAGGGATGCATATACCTATGGCTTGTGAGAAACGAGAATAAAAGTGAGTGAGCCTTAACGTAACGATAGGACGAAAGCCATCAATATATATATACAATAACATTAGCATGTCAGCATCATCCATATAGAAGAAAAAACTTTATCCCAAAAGAAACAGTGAAGGAAGACACTTCTTTTTGCTGCATCGCTGTAACAGGAGAACACACACAATTTACCTTTTAACTATATGCCTCGTGGACGGAGTAGAGTAGTAGGTAAGTAAGGGTAGGAGGAAAGATTATATAGCAGTAGCAGCAACAATTTTCTTGAAGACTTGCTGCAATAATGATGGTTTTGTTGTAGTAAAATGCATTTCACAGAAAAACCATGTGCAGCCGTAAGCATTGCATTTGTTGCACCATCATCATCAACGTCGTCGTAAGTTTATAAAGTATCGTGTAATAGCACTAAAATGTATAATATTCAAACCTAATATATTATGCAGTTTATAGAAGTAACAGTTATAGTTGTTCTGTATAAAATGTGTGCATACTCGTTTGCGATAAACTTTTATGCTGTGCGTATAAAAGCCTTTTAGTATTTTGCCTTTTCTTCCTTCCTTCCTTCCTTTCTCGCCAATAGCAAGTCGTAATAATAATTAGTGAGCCTCCGGTTAAAAATAATAGATATGCAATATACGTATTATACTTGCGAGATTCTCATTACCGAATCGATATTCGATTTTATTTACCTATACTACCTACATGGTGTAAATGGTAAAAATTATAAACTTTGATAGTAATAATTGGTATTGGTACAGTTGCATATTTTTATTCTTTCTATTGTAATTACTAATTACTGTTCTGGTAGATGTATGAGTATATGATTATGTAAAAAAAAATATCTATTTAGGTAGTCGTTATTCCCATGATGCGTGACGGTTATTAATGCTAGTGAGGTGAAACAGTGGACTAGCCAAGTCCTGTTTACATATTACCTGTAATGACTAACAATACAATAAATGGTTAATTTTTATTGCTGTTCTTGGGAGACTATTTGTGACGATCATGATCACGATGTAGGCAAAGAGGAAGGAAGGATATTACGAGAGATGAAATCAGATAAAAGTTGTATTAATATTATTATTGACTCTACGACTTCACTTCGTTAGGCTTATTATTTATTTTTACATGGTGGCTTGCCAAATGTGGCGTGCCTATCATGCTTCACTCAAGTGCCAAAACATATTGCTCATACTTGATTTGATTATCACAACTTTTTATATGTTGAATACACATGGACATTTCAATACACATGAATATTATATTTAGTCAAACAAATTATACTGTTAGGTAGGTAGGCATGTAAAAAGTAATAAATAATTGCGTTTCAAAGTAAGTGGAGTGGAGATCCTAAGCAATCTTAGGAGGATAATGTTTTGTTAACAATACGACATTTGTATAAAACCTTTTTTCTATTGTTCCTGCGTTTCCTTCTGTCAGCATGTAGCATATTAGCTTAGGGAGATTGGATGAGATTAATTTAAAGAGAGGCGAAGTACGGTGAGGTTGGTAATTCTGTATGAAGAATAGGCACTTTTGCTGATTTAATACAAACTCTCACCGATGCACCTTGCCTTTTTTGTTTGTTTATTATTTTGTGTGTGTGTGTGTTCAGTGCATGCATTTTCTGCCATTGTGCATTAAATACTCAAATAATTAGTCTTAACACATTCTTCAATCATATTACATCTCCTGTTAAAATTTGCAGGCATTATGACGTAGATGAAATTACTCTCGTGCTATGTTAATGAGCCTTTTGAGGCATTTAAAGTGGGCATTTGAAATGCCTCGGAATGCGAGATTGTTACAACTTGCAAGTTGCCACCTATAAGTCAAGTAGTTGTTTCTAGCACCAGGCTAGGCAGTTTTCCATAAGATGTGTATAAGAAGTCATTCTTAACATTCCATTGCAGCATGAATTTAGAGAACTATGCCCAGATGGCAAAAATGCGAGTGAATGGAACGATAGACTATAATACGTTCCAACACTCAATTGCGAAGTAACTATGTATCATGTAAATGCTATATATAAAATGGATTAAGCGAAATTATAAAAGCTGAATTTTCTCAAGAAGAAAAGGTATTCTGACTCTCTGACTAGACATGTGCAGTTGGTAAGGTTGTAATAATTGTGAATGTAAATCACTAGTGTAGAATTTTGTTAGGTTCAACTTGATTCTAGTCATGATGATGCTGAACAATTCTTTTTTTGTGGCGTTCCCTGCACTTTTTTTCATTTCTTTTAATTTTTTACGCATTTAAAGCGAATTCTCATCTCGATTGAGGGGAGGTGACACACGGGAAATACGCACAATAAATATAATGGGGACATTTTCATTCTTTTCTCTCTTGGGAAGGGGAAGAGAGATTGTTGAAGATTGTAATAGAATTATACTATTAAATTACCTATAACGTTCATTTACAGTCAGATTATTATAAAAAGGCAGTACAAAACAACAATAACATTTATACTACTATTCATTATTATTCATGACTCATATGTCCGTGTGAGTAAACAAATGAAACAGGTACAAAAATTATTACACACTTATCACCATTCAAAAATGTGGATTGCTTTTTGCATTTGCAAATTATGATATAATACGTCAATCCTTTTTCTTATCCTGATCGCTGCAACATCTATTCATAAACAATTGAAAGTTGTTACAGCATAGAAAAAATATGATTACATAAATTAAAGAATTAAATGAAAAAGTACTCAGGCAACTATTTAATCATGATGTTTGTTAAACATTCTCCTGTTGTTTAACTGGTGTATATAAATGTCGGCAAAGTGTACATCATATACAAACATACCATCACAATACATAATTACTCCCATGAGTAGCCTGTGCTCATAAACTAAACCATCTTCGGTGGCATACACACCACTCCGCCTTAAGTAAAGTGAAGGTGTATAAATCTACAAGAATTGGAAATGGGGATCGTTTAAAAGATGCCCATCAGTTATGGGATATTAACAATGCTACAAAACCTAGCAATAAGTACCTATATTAGTAATAAACACATACCTGTGCTTATACTTTTAGTTTACCATGCATACTTCAGATTCTACTACTTTAATTTAATGTAAGATTCTATCGAGAAAATACACACAACCTTACTTAACTCCATATTTGCTTTGCCTGATGCTACAAGAGTTGCTTTACCGATATACAAATAAAAGCAACACCAGTAACATGAGTAGGCATGTTTGTAAAATGGCATAAATTCATGCTAAAAGCTCCAGGAAAAACTTTCACTTTAACGTGCATCTATACATTCTAGATGTGAAATACACAAGGTACATGTGAAACATGCACAAAACTCATGCATATTTACATGCTTGTGTATACATATGCATTCATAATAGGTACCCCCTTTAGTGTGCTATACTTTAAGATTATTTGAATGAATAAATGTAGAATAGAATGGGGAATTGTATGTGTACATACTTCCTTTATGTGTACTTACGGGTAAACAAAAGCCCTTCACAACACCTTTCATTGAATCTAATATACATAATATTTGCTAGTTAGTGAATCACTGACTGCAGAATGATGAACGCACCACAGTACATCCAATTTCTTTGTTTAACCACATTTAGTGTATAGATGCATACCAACTGTAAGCTTACAGTATATATGGCATCCTTTGTTAAAAATAAGATAATATTCAACATGTAAAGTACGGCCAGCTTTCAGAGAGGCGAAATCCTTTCTCAACTTGTAATCAACAGAATTCAAAGCAGCAGTAGACTACCAACAGCAGCAACAGAACCAAAAGCCACTGCAGAAGATGAAGAGAAGAAGGAAGCATTGCAGCATGTGCACTCTGCGAAATGAGATGCAAGAGGAAGGAGAGAACCCACAGAGATGATAAAATTCTTAGTTTTCATATAGTTCGGTTAGTTTGGCAGTTTTCCCTCATAGACAATAAATGGATCTTTCACAACCAGTAAAAACAAGTTAATTTTTTTTACTATATACGGGCATTTCATGGTGTTATACGAAGAAACATTCGTTTCAGCATTGCTGGAAAAGTACATACCTAGGTAGAAGTTTAGCATTTGTGTGGGATTGTTATCAAGAGAATTGTAGATACATATTCTGATTAGATGTGTATTGATAATACAGATATTATAAGTTAGGTAAGGAATAAATGCATATAAAAACTCTTAAAAGTGAATGAGTTGAGTAGAGCAAACTTTGGCAGAATAATTGCTACTCTTGGTGTTTACCAACACTAGTGAGTCCTGGTGACTGGTACTTTTCCACAAGTAATTGTGATCCAGAGAGAGAGAGAGAGCTTGTTAAAGAGAGAATTGCCTTAAGTACTCAAATGGCTACATTTATCCTACTACATACAGATGAGGAAAGCTGCAAAAAATACACGAGAAGAAAACTTTTATAGGAAAGACATGATACAAGCTTGCATGAGAACCTACACATTTTCCTTTTAAAAATTTAACAATTAAATCCCCTGAGACTATTATCTCTCTAGTCACATTCCCCAATCACAATACAAGTGGGCAAAAACATTATTACATCCGACACGACCTATTCCAGAGGTCACAAATAAAAAAACTGACAGATGACAAGCCAGTTCGAATTGCAAACGCAGATCATCATTACGATGATGAGGGAAACGAATGTGATTCGTTTTTCGTTCAATGAAATTCTCGTTACAAGCTCGAGGATTATTGACATTACATTAACAACAACACGAACACGAGATGTAAAAAACCAGGAGTCGTACGTGATGTCTACGTATATGCATCCTTGAAAGGCAAAAGTCATTCAAACAATCTATTATACTTACTCATATCCTGTGTAGCTTTATGGAGAGACCTTATAATAATTCCAGTGGATTTCAAATTCCTTTCTCCTCATTGAGGCATACCATCTTGTTATCTGATACACAAGTAGGCAATTTACTTGTAAGATCCTCCAAAATATTTTCAGTTTCTATACTAAAATCATTCAACAACAGGATGAAGAGAGAACTTATAATACTGACGAGAATGATGTATGTAATGTTGTTTCATACGATGTTGAAAACAAAAGGGCTAAACCAATTACTAGTATTTTCAAAGTGGTTTGCAAAGGAAGAACAGAAAGTAGGAAGGAAGAACAACAATCATCAGCGAAGAAATGTACCCATGAAATGAAAGAGACTTAATCGATAATCCTTGTGAAATGAGATTTTTTGGCAAATGTATTTAGGTATGCGAGTACATTAATGCTCCATAGTTTATGTACAAAAACGTAATTGCATTCGATTCCGTATTAGACGTACCAAAGTTTATGAGAATGGCATCCACTCATCTTTTACTCCTAATGATGTAACTACTTATCCGATCAGTTGCTTGTGTGCATTTTTTGTCAATCTACTGAAAGACACTACTTTCTGGACGCTTCTCCTCCGAAAAGATGCAATGACCTCTTTATGCACAAAGTTGGTTTCTTGTCCAGGACACAATACTCATATGTGTGTTCGTTCACCCTCCTTGCTTTTGTTCCGGACAAATTATATTTTTCGTTTATCGTATACCGAGTAAAGTAAGATTTACCTGGTGCTTGTTTTTTACAACTTAAAGCAAGATAATTTCTTTCATGTAGTACGGCAGTAGTTAGTTTTAGTTGACGATAGAATTATGATGGTTAAACGAACCGTTTTCGCATGCCTGTATACTTATGTTTGAGTACAGGTGCCTAATATCGAGTAATGATGATGAGAAGATCCTGATTTTTTTCTTTTTGTGCAGTATACCATCTTACATTAGACATGTCATTGTGTGACTGGTGCTCATTTCTCAGAGCCTATATGTCTAGAGTTATGTAATAAAAGGCAATGTGAATTACATGTACTTTGCAAAAGAATGATTTTTACTCTTACCATTTCAATAAGTATCAAAGCAGTCAGTGGTAACACAGTAAATTTTTTCGTAGTTTTATGGTCGTGGCGGATGATGGAAGTTGTGCATTGTGTGCACATCCCTGTTCTATTTGTAATGAAAACACCGCCGTCTTTACATTCATTTGTTGTTATCTTGTCGTCGTAATTCCGGCTCTCCTTTTTTCTTTCAACTCTCTCTCTCTCTGTGAACGTCCTTGGCATTTATTGCCAATGCACACGGCATCATTATCATTTTCAGTCACCATCATAGACATCAACGGTCTCTGTTCTCGTTACAATAATTTATGTGAATAAAACTTGAAATTATATAACCCAAGTAATAATCGTCAAATAAAATCATTCACTTCCCGAAATCAAAGAAACTGACTGTGGCTTTTCCTTTCTTGTCCATTTCGTATAAGAATTAGCCAGATTTAACCTGGGATCTATCATTATATACTTTTGTATCTGAATGGTTTTAACAATGAATTCATCAATAATATGCATACTACTTGTTAGTTGCTTTAGCGTAAATATTTCAATCCTTCTAAATGTTAAGTGAAACGAATCACTAACAAATCATACTTTATTTGAACCTTTTGTTTAACCAAAAATTCAGAAACACAAAAAACCAAAAATTAAAAATTTCGTGTCATGTAAAACGTGATTTGCAAATGGCCAAAAAATACCACTTATAGTCATAACGTAATTTGAAGTTGTTTCATGTATATGTATGTGTAAAAATAATATAACATATTATATTACGACCAATTGTACGGCTTCGGTTTGCAAAATCAACTTGCATTAGTATTATTGCATTTATATTGTATTTGACACACGAGTTCGCTGAGTCATGTTGCTTCTTTTGTGGTTGTTATCTGATTTTGGATACGCATAGTTCTTATTAACACTCCTCTTGCATGCCTGGCTCTTCTTGTCTTGAGTTTCAGTCATCACATCACCACTATATCAACTTCATCAGCCCTTTCCTCAAATAATAATATTTGTACAGGAAAGGTAATTAAAAGTGGGAGATGTGAAGGAGAAGGAAGAGCGAGTGATGAAATATTATTCTCTAGATAAAGAAGAGTCACTTTCATTATAACCGAAGATGCATGCACTACAATGACTATCTTGTATGTCTTCTGCTCGGCTTGTCAGATTCTTCAAGCAGACGAAGCACACATTGTACGCACGAGAATGAAAAGCCTGCATATTTCGGTATTACAAATTAAAAGAAGCATAGTAATCAATAGAAAACATAATAGATTTCCCTATATGCATTTATATGGGCTACAACTGCGTCTCTCTTGTATTAGTGCCCCCACCTATTCCTTCCTTCCTTTTCTCTGACATGAGGATGACACTATGCTAATTTTTCTTATGACTTTGCCGTTTGCACATCCTTTTCACACTCACGTAATTTCTGTATAAGGCTTAAACTCTCTTTGAATTTTCATAATTACTTAAGAGTATCATTAATGCATGTAGAACTACATGACTATATGCTACTCCTAAAAAGCTTCTTTATTTGTATGTATGTATATTATGTATGCAATCACACATAATCATTACAGAACAACAGGACAACATGTTTACGATGTGCAAAAAAATGGTGACATATGGCGGAGCTGATTGGAAGGGAATAACGTGAGTTAAGGCCGGAAGAAAAAGCTCTCATAGGTGGTTAGTTTTGTTTGATGTTTATTTGGGCTTAGTCACTCTATTCAAGCTTTGACATACTTTCAGACTATTCAGTAATTGGTACAATGGAAGTCGGTAGTCATCTTTCCCATACTTAAACCCACTTGGAAAGTTTGCAAATATAATAGTTGTGCTAATATATATACTATATGCATTACATATAGCTCTGAGCTCGATATAAACTTCACAGAGACAGAGCGAACAACGTGTGTGATAAAAGTCGATAAAGTCGTTTAAAACGCATTTTACTTGTTAGTTATCGCTTAAGTAATCGCTAATCAATGGAAATAATAGCACTCAAGTGATAGTGATGGTATAGCTTATGTAATTTCATGTCATTACGTTTACAAGTTGTTATTGCTGATCATGCGCATTTAGATAACTTTCGAAAAATCATTGTTATTTGAGACGACGATGACGATGGACTTAATTAATATGTAACATAGCATATTATTACTCAAAGGAATATCTTAAGGCAATAAATTCTCCACTTTAGTTACATCTACGCGGTATGAATCACTTAAAGATGGGGCATTGTTTGATTTGCATATCTCAGAGAACTACTTCAATCAAAAGAAATATAGTTAAGACAAAACTTGTATTTACTTGTATTATTCAAAAGTTTTTCCATCTTGTTAAGCCATGAATCAAAACCAACACAAGTGCTAATGCTACTCAATACTATGTTATGTCATTAACATTCATAAAACTTTATTTTAAAGATGTCCACGTTAGAGGTTTTATAAATTTAGATGAAAAGAAAACATTGGCTATAATAGTCGTCAATTCATCAATTGTTAGGCTAATGATAATTTGTTTTCTAAATAACGGTTCATGAGCGAGAAGAATTCAGGTTTTTATATCCAATTTAGTATATAGTGTAGTAGTATATTATTGAATATACAAACATACTATAATATTATATTATATTTTATGTTTTTGCTAAAGTCGCTCCAAACAATATCGGATCAAGAGCAAGTCAGAGACCTAATTTACCTAATTCGTTCATTGTAACAAAACAAAAGATTAACCTTATTGTGCGAATTGTTTGCAATGCTCCAAGAGACATATCTTTGACATAATGTCGCGTAATGATATATCCCTCTGTGATATTCAAGACCCAAAATTAGCTAATCAAGCAATTCTTAACAAAATAGCTACATCTCCCACTCGGTTAGATAAAATAGTTAATATACCTGCATTAGCCGACTTCTCATTTTGGTAATAAATTACTAAGTGTATGAAAATCAATTGACATATCTTCATTTTAGTTGATACATTTAACACGCCTGAAGATTTTAAACATTCCTAAATGCTGTTTCATCATACTCGTTAAGGTATCGGTGCAAAATGTAGATCGGGTGAGGCATAATGATTTATAATGACTCTGATACACATGCAATAGATGCAAATATTACGTATTACCTTATTTTTATCTATCATGTATCATTGAATAGTCTCACCATCCCATGTCATCATTATCTCATGCCTTTATTTGTTATAAGCTTCTTCCTTGTACTCATTAATTAACAAACAAAGGCCACGACAATTCTTATCTAGCATGGATTCTAATAAGGTAAGCGACGATTATTTGACAGATTCAACGTTTAGTTATGCGTAATAATTGTCTTCAGCATTTGTTGACGGATTTAACTAAAATGTCAAAATGTATAGATCTAGACACAACAATGAAATTGGATGTGTTATCTATTTAAAAGGTCCCTACTTAAATGTCCCATTTCTGCCTGATCAAAATATTTAGTACGCGGCTCTCGCATTCACACGCTTAATGCTGCACCTTTGAATTGGCCGGTAAAGAATATGAAATTTCCATGTTCTCACTTCCTTTTGTGCTTCATACGAATACACAATGTACACAAGGCAGACAACTTCTCTGCAAATTTTTGTGCGGATAACAGCCAATTTGTATGGCACAATCAAATGTTGCAAAATATCCTGCTGCTGCCATATTTCACTAGTGATACTGATAACGGATGTGAATGTGTAACCAACTAACACAATGATATGTTCTTGCCTCACAGTTTGCGATGTTAACAGTTAACACGAACTGTTGACATGATATATAATGAATCGGTTCAATTACACCACTGCACAGTGGTTGCTTTTAAAAGCTGTCAGTTGACCAGAAAGCGAGAAATCCATTTGAATATTAAAAAGCGAATTTATTTAGAATCATGTAAGATGATCTATCAAATTGAAACATGTATGGGAAAACGATAATTCTGATAATGAAAATAGTAATGCCGCTAAATTTCAAAAACTCAATTCCTCACCTACAAATTAACTACAATTTTGGAACTATTTGCATCATCCTATTTTTAAATTTATCCATTCTAAAATTTTCACAAATTTGCATTTATGCCTTAGTAGTTGAATGTATGAAAAATTGAGGTTTCTTGCGTCAAGATACTTGTAAGAAGTGTGACGTTTTTGTGTGCTCATTCAATTATCGAATGTAAAACTCACTGAAAAGCATAAAAGACTGAAATTAAACTCAATAATATTAAATGACTTTCGTAAATGAAATTACGCGTGTATTTTAAATTATATTGTTAATTTTCAACTAATTTTTTAAAGGTTTCTTTCAAGCAAGTTAACGCATCACACATGTTATTGTTATGTTATAATTGCTATTATGAATACCAATACTATGTATTTACAGGTAATGTTGATATTGGCAAGTGCGTTGATAGTAATTAGTAACATTTTACGTACAGTAGACATGCGCATATCTACCTTCCTTGGGTTATTTCTTATTTTATGGAATCTGTTTTGTAACACTTGATTTTTATATATGCTGTTTTGTTAGTGTATTATGGGCTAAATTTTTGCTACTAACTTTGAAACTATTTTAATTTAGAATGCTATTAATTACATTTTATTGTTTTTTTGAACTTAACCTTGGGTTGGACTTGCTTTGAGGAGTAAATTTTGATGATAGTCTGCAGGAAGCTGATGTTTATCTAATCTGATTTATTAACTATTGCTCTTTAGACACGATGTAACGCTTCGTTGATAGTTCCTATGTAATTTTAGACGCATGTGTGTCCCAAAGCCCACCCATTGTAAACAATGTTTTTGCTATTCAAGCTTAATTACTGGCAAAGGCAAAGAAAGCAGAAAATAAGCAGCGCACGTAAAGTTCAAAGGTGCATTACAAACACCCACTGATTCTAATTTAAATGCATCGTCACTCGTCACGTCATATCCTTTAGCAAAATACATAATTATAAATAATGCTACATTTATACTTGCAAATATTTGCGTTCTTGCAGGAAGTCAAATATCGTACAACTCTAAATAGACATCGGACGTTTTGTGTGACGTTCGATAAGTGTTTTATCGAAATTGTAGTCAGTAAAGTCTATTTGAGGGTTTAAGGAATTGTATGTGGTTAGCTACAATAAGTCAATGCCAGTAATCCATCCAATTAACATTTCAATATTTCAAATCTTCGAGAAAATCTCTGCGATAAAATCTCAACAAGCATATTATAATAAATCAGCGAAAGAAAGAGCAATAAATGTTATATTAAAGATGCTTTAAATACTATATTACAATACCAGGAAGTACAGATGGATGTGGAACGATCTGGAACTGGAAGTCCAAAATATTCAATCATATTGCATTAAAAATCCTACTTTACCTTGTAAATTTCATGACTTAGCAATAAAACTGAACATTCGGTCGTGTCTAGAAAAGTGAGTACTAATAAAGGACTTTGCGATTTTTTAAATCAACCACAAAGCTTTTCCCTTCATTCAATTCATTTTAGAAACTATCTGAAGTTATGAAGGGTTTTACTATGAATGGAATATTTTCTAAATACATATGTATGACCTAATACAGAATATGAGTGTAGGAATGAGTGGCATAATATAAAAGAATGCACAGAGATGAGATTTCAATAAATATGCACGTTACGTAATGTAATTTTTACTAAACAAAAACATCTATCAAGATTGTCATTTTTATGTAATCAAAATCGAGGAAGTCGACTGAGGAGGAATCACACAAATTGTTTGCAAAGAGGGGAATGTATACTATGCATGTAATTTACAAAAAGTACTGTACCAAGTTATCATGTCCCCCATGAAAACTACAATTAAAGACATACACGAAACCATATTTCTTTCATATCAAAAGGAGACATCATACGATCAAGGAGCGAGTCAGATTTTCTAAACTTCAATTTCCACGAAATGGAATGGATTCTTCATATTCGTCTTACTTTGCATTTTGAGAACTATCCCCTCTCATCTACTTTCTTACTCAACACGAAGACATCCAAAGCGTAATATTAATGATATAATGATTATGATTATGCGGAAGTAAACGGTAGCGCGCCATAATACTGAACATTTTCTTCTAACATTATCATGAATGAATATGGCCATTTTTACTAAATAAAGTCAGTAGTTAGCAGGCTCTCAGACTCATAGTATTGCCATTGATCTTCCTTTCGCTGTCTACTGATAACAGCGGCAGAATCATTACTAATTGTTATGCATTCAGTGAACATGCCTTAAGTAATCCACTATGGGCTTACTTCTAACTTGAATCTTGTATTGCAGTGCCATAAAAATTGTTATGTATGTTTAGTTTGTTTGTATGTTTTGTATTTTTACATGTATTATTTATTAGCATTGATATAAACATTGCTTAGTACAAAATGGTAGCATGTTATGTCCAAAATAGATAAACGTAGACTTCATACAGGTGTGAACGAAACGTAATCAAAAAGATCTGTTGGATTTGTGACTGTCGATGTAATGCATGGAAAGCTCAACTACTACTGTGTATTTTCTAATTGAGCATTTAATTATTTGAATCACACGAAAATACGCAACATTCAAATTCTTTTGAGATGAAGTGCTAAATTAAATAATTGATTAGGTGCTCACAGCAGACCTATTCAAAAAAGTTTTCCTCTTCAATTAGCTGTCAACAAATTTGAACAGGAAAGACGCATACAGGATTGAAGTGGGATTTCGACACGTGCTTGGCTGGGTGGCTACACTAGATAAAAAGCAAACACAATACCATAGTTAGGCATACGGTAAAAGATAGCAGGATGTCAACAAGAAATAAGGATGTTGCATAATTTTAGTATGCATTTATAATATTAACAATTTGTATATATATTGTGGATACATTTCTCCACAACTAGGACTGATCGTGCAAAGTAATCTGCAAGCATTTAGTCGACGAAAGGAGATGGCGATTCCAACTCATTTGCCGACTATTCTGTATTTAAAAAGGGTTAGCACTACTCAAGCAAAGTCATCTCTCCCACTCCCAAAAGTACTTCCTGTTATGTCAACTTTTTAAGTTTGAGGATTTCAATATCGTGTCCGTGTCATTCAAATGATAAATGCATGCAAACTTTTAAGCTTTTTTAAGAATGACCATTTTTGATTTTATTATGTGGGTATACATGAAATTCATAAAAATTGCACTCGTTGTCATTATCACGATTAATTTCTTTTAATGAGAAAATTGTTCTTCGTAAGACCCTTGATAATGATGAGATTAATATCTTACAATAACATTTTAAGTTTAATATAAAATTGAAGTTATCTCATTAACCGTGAGTGACACAGCCAAAAAGATAAACATTTCATAAGCATAATATTTAAAGGACACTTGACACTTCATGCCTCCGTTATCGTGGTTATCAAGCATTTTTCTTCAACTTAATTAAAATTTGCTTTCACAGAATGCTAATAATCGAGTTTTGCATGAAATTAAATTAAGAAGCAGATTTATTTGATGCATGCCATTTGATTTGGTACGAAACTCAGAACTCAGATATTTCCTATAAGAGAAAATGTCTACACAAAATATGCAGTAGCCATTTACTTTGACATCCGAAAGTAGTACTAATGATTATTCCTCGTTGATTCTTAGTAGAATTAATTTTCTCAAAAATTAAGTGCAATAAGATACATTCAGAATGACACAAACAATAGGCTATTTTACATGAATACAATATTCTAAATAACTTATTCAAGTATTTTGATATTCAATACTGTAGTTAATACGCAAACGAAACAATCAGAGTATATAACATCATCTTCATCGTCACCACCGTGTGAAAATTGCTAAAAAAATTTAAGGGCTCAATGTTTCGTAAAATCTGATCTTGATCCTCCTTCCTTGCGTCACTGCGTCCCACTAACATACTCCATTACGATAGAAAGGTCTAAAATCCAAAAACCGAATTATGAATAAACTGCATGACAGCAACATGAAGGAAGTTCGTTCGTTCTATCAAATACAGGAAATGTATTCAAGGCACTAACCATAGTATATCTCATGTTATACAATTTCATGCTAACCACTTATATTCATGTTACGCTGATAGTATTTATTTTGATGACACAATAATGACGTAAACCAAATCAGTACCTAATACAAGATGGTAGGAAAGGTTATCATAAACCGGTCAGATTTATATTACGTTTTGCTCAAATGGAACCAATTTTCATTTCAAAATTTTGTAAGCTTGTACTTGAAGCGTCTTTAATCATTTGAAATGCCAGCAATATAAAGTAATTTCCGTAATTAAAGAGCATAATATAACCGTAAGCAATACATGCGTACCTCATAACCTCGTACAGTTACTGCCATTCTAAAGCTCATATAGCTCAACGAAACACTTTGGTTTGCTGTGGCTGTGCTCGCTGACTCTGACTGACAGCATCTCATCGTCGTATCTCTGACTGATGTGCTCGCAACTCTCAAGAGAGAAAACTTTTAAAATCATCACAGCTACGTAGCATACTATAAAGGGACCATATAAGCAATGCAAGAAAACCAGCAACAGTAGTACGAATAGTGATTTCACTTTCAAAAAGAAATTTGCCATATATCTATCGTAGTACACTACATCCTCTCCTCTGCATCTCACTCATGAAGTGTCTCCCACAAACAAATACGCTCTCATATACATATACTTCACTTAGAATTTCTTGTATTTAAATTGAACTGACGAATAAAATGTGGGCATGTTAAAGTCAGCGTTGTACTGTGTGTCTACATTACACTGCCTCATAATAGAAATAGGATTGGAGGCCTCACGACACTATCTGTATGCACTTTTAACAATGGGTTCCAAAACAAAATAAATTTGGCATAGGTATAATCAAAATTAACAAGTTTTATGACAGAAGTATATTATATTAATCAATGTTTATTTACAAAAAAAGAAGTAAACTTAATAATAATGAAAGGAGATTCACGCAACGATTTAAGATAAGCATTTGAATGACGTTGATAGATCGCAAAACAATAGAAATAAATTGTGCTTTTTAATTCTCATCAAGTACTTTGGGAGGCTTTGGGATAGAGGCATAATTTGCTGTAACAAACAGTGTGGGGTAGGTAAGGCATTCCATTGTGTTAGGTTTAAGTGCAATATTAAAACTAATGTGTGTACTTTCGTTATAGATCGCGTCTTTAGAAGATTGGAGATATTTAAATGTTTATATTGAACACGAGGCAAAATAATCATTCTTTTTTATCACTAGCGTGCTAAATGCTTCTAGTACCCTTGCGTTGCTGATGATAAAGGCGATTAGTAAAGTTTTCAGAGATTATCTCAAAATGTTGTAAAATAGCCTTTTTCTAGTTTAGTCTCTATCATCAATTATCTATATGCGTGCACTTCGCACACAGAAGCAAAGCAGTAAAAGAGGAATGACTTCATAATATTATTTCATCTCTTGCTGTACAAAAAACCACGACGTTTGTTCAGATATGTATGTCTATTAAGGCAAACGAAGAATGTGAGCGTTACGTGATTTGATTTATTATAATTACACATTTTATCTTTACAGTCAAAGTATAGAATAGCGTATGGTGGAATGAATTATGTAATTTTTTGTCGGAAGCCAAAAAATCAGAAAGCAAAAAGAAGTCGGAATAGCGTATGTTAGAGATGTGCTTTGGCTATGATACATTTTTAAAGTATAGAAATGATATGTTTATGCATGAAACTGAGACTTTGTATGAGATTTGTTTGCACGAAAATTGCCAAATTTACACAGAAAAGAATACAATGAAAGTGTTATAATTAAAGTTATATGACAATACGTTAAAATCATTTGGTTTTGAATTGTAGACGCCATGTTTGCAACAGACACATAATGTAACGGTCTAGTAGATTAGCAATGCCAATGCTACATCTCTGCTAGCGATAGCACTGCTTATGCACTTTATTCTAATATTCACATGTTTTTATGCTTGATATGAATGCTAATTGGATTTCTAAAATGTTTTGATTCCTTCCTTCCTACTCTGCAAATTTTTGTTTCGTTTATTGAAAAGTAACAATAAAGCATTCTAGCCGGGCTGTGGTTTGGCTGTGTTTGCACACTTTGACTTACGAACCGTGAGTAAGTAGAATGTATTGAAATAGTGCAATTACTGTAGTTGGTTAGGTAAGGATGGATTATGCTTTGACTTTGACTTTATATTATGCTAAGGATAATATACGTAATCACATCATAGCCGGTTATCAGTGTGCAAGCAATAGAAATAGAAGCGGTACTTCTGACAAGATATGAAAAGTAGATAGGCAAATGTTATGTAACTCAAATCCAACTTCCGATTTTCTATTGGCATTGAATTTCGTTGCCAATGCATGAGTTATAACCAATAATGACCTTCTCTTTATGTACAATACAAACCCACACTTGAAATATTATATCACCAGCTCTATGAAAAAAATAAAATACACACAAACCGCACGAGAAATAAAAGCCTTCAGTCAGATATTGAAGTTTATTTTTATTTTTAGAGTTTTGTATTATTTCCTTGTACCTTTTAGCGCTTGTAAAACGCACCACTAACATGGCATCAAATTACAGAGCACGTCGCTTCCGTTTTTTCTACCAGTTTCCTCTAACTGTGTGTATTTCAATATTTGAAAATAACATATTGACAATAAGGAACTCCTTCCTAGAAGTAACACAACAACATCGAAAGTAGTTTATATCGATTTCCGTTAAATATTGAAATTATTATTGTATAAAGCAAACTAGCGTATATAAAATTTTGGGAGCTAATGCATTGATTTAGTGGATATACACCAGCCTTTGTTTGTAACATAAGACCATATAAAGTTAATTACAATCTACCTTAATTGCCCCCGCGGAACATTCAACAGATTGCCTGAGTACGCATACAATAAATTATGATTTCTTGTCCCGGATCGACGAGCTAATCAAATACATTTGTTTGTGGAGATGTTTGTATGCGCCTTTTTCAACAATTAATTATTTTTAAACAAAATCGAACGCGAAATCAAAACTGAAAAATTGTACAGTTGATAACAATAGCATTTGACACTCTTCATATAATTGATGCATTAAAATCACTGCATGAACACCGACTACTGCTAGTGGATTCACAGAAAGAGTTTCCCATCCCAATCCCCATAATAATTCGTGGAAATGATAAGCATGTCATTTTGTCGGAGAACCAAACAGACAATATAGCATTTCTTATTGTTAGTAAAATATTATACAGCAAAATGGCAAACCTTTCAAGCGTCAGTGTCACCTGCCACCAAACAAGAAATCTATGAAGTATAATATACATATCACTCGTACCAGCTATATGCTGATTAGCGTCATGAACTCTTCAGCTTCAACAATGAGCATACCATTTATTTCTGAGCAAGAAAGCAACTCATTGTTAGCAGAAAGTTTATTGTTGTCCCACCAGATGGATTTAAAGTAAAGTTGAACATATTGTTTTATAGATTGGGTTTTGATTCTCCATTTCTACGCATAAATCAATTTACTGATTTTCTGTTCAGAAAACCTGGTCTGTATTCAGATACGATAACCTGTCACTCACTACGTTTAATCCAAAAACGACCGCGTGGACATGAAAGAATTTGGAACTTTAGAGTAGTCCTTTCATTCAACTACATTTTGTGCATCCGATAATGTGATTGCTTTATTGTTATAATATTAAGTTCTTGAAAGCCGATTTGATTTAAGTCTGGACTCGTAAGCGACGCTGGTCGTATCGTAACATCTCAATTTGTATACAAACTTTGTATTACAAAGTCATGGGAAATTTTACACAGGGCAATGAAATGACATTTAATGCGTCAGCTTGGTACTGAAACACTGAAAGCTTCCAGTTTCATGCATAGTTCCACCAGCTACATAAAGCACGTTGAAATGAAGGAGCAAAGAAGAAAGAAAATTATATCTTATCTATTTGCTTGCAAAATATACAAACAGGACATTCGACTTTCGATTGCTCTTCCCTCATTACACTTTTTCCAGTGTAGTTCTTCTTGAATTTTGTTTTAGAAGATATTTCACATGCTTTTGAGAATTTCACTCTAACAGAAAATAGTAGTATCTGCATCCGAGCGTGGGAACACTATTCATGATTAACCACACACAATATGCAGTCATCAAATCTGGAGTGGAGAACAAGCTTCAAATTAATTAAGAAACTACGATTATAATCTTGATCGTCACAAATTTTCTTGATAAACATGTTTAAATTCGTTGATATTGCTTACACTTACAATTAAAGTTACATAATATTGCAATAAGCTGAAATCATTTGGTTTTGAATTGTAGACATCGTGTTTGCAACTTTTTTGACAGGAAAGACAGTAGTCAGAAACTTTGGGAATGCCGATAGTACTAATACATGGAGAAAGTTTTCAAATGCGTTCCACATTACGATGGAAGTTTCCAAAACCAATTTATGAAATCCGTTTTGTTAACGTTGTAGCATGGTACATATTACATAAATTCAGCATGCTTGCACGTCAACAATACACACGATTTGACGCACCTTTACATTGTTGAAAAAATACTTGCAAGCTCACTCTAGTAGCTCATTTATAAAATAAAAGAGTGCGCAGGTCTTGTAGAACCACAGACGCGAAATCTTACGGCTTTATTGGTCACCGTAAATATTTAGTGTGTAAAAAATGCAATGCTGTAAATTCATTATTGCACTGCCTTGCCTATTCTTCTTTGCGATTAAAACCTTTTTGAAACAATTTGACTAGTTTTTTATTTCGATAACTTAAAAATGCAAAGCATGGTGCATATATTTCAACGTAATAATATGGCTGCATACATCACCCTACTACTACACTTATGAAATTCAAGTATTTCAGTTATAGCATCTATTAAAAACAGTAAGATAAATACCGCAATAACTCGGTTGGAATAAATGAAATGGTATGCGGGAATTGACGATAACAGGAACGAATGGTAATACATAATATGAGCTTTGCAAACGTTCTCTGGAGGCTAATACGTGCCTTAAATACATTCCCTTGGAGTATATTTACAAAATCGGGAAGCTAACATGCATGCTTCACCAAATAAGTGAAAGGATATTTTTAACATTATTATAACTAGCTAATTTGAAATCTATATCTCGTGTATTTTAATTACGGTTGTGGTTGAATTATGTTTTTTAAATATCCGATATCGGTCTTTTGAACTAAAAGTACATATGCTACCTAATAAAGCTTCCGTAGTAGTTTTTATCTTGAAGCAAAAATTTTATGCATGTCATATCATTTTCACACTGGAAAGTTATTAAGTAGGTACCATAAAAATCTCTTTTTTACTGAATATACAACATAACATATTAATGATACATATATTTACATGTAAAAGCTAGAAGTCTTGGACCAATACCAATACTAATATGATGTGCATAAATAACAATCCCAGTAGCAGAGAATTCGAAAAATTACATCCATGTTATATTTTAGGAAGTATGACAATTTGTTGCTCATTAAAATATAACGTATTCACATGCATATTTTACAAACTTGGTATTCAGTATACGTCTAAATAAAGGAACTTTAGTTTAAAGTTTTAGAAATAAGTGTTATTTTCACAAATAATCAATTGCCCATTTCTTGGGCAATTGATTATTTGTGAAAATCAAAAATCATTGTGAAAATCTTCTTTCAACACTGATAAATAACTTTAGCTAAAAATGCAACTGCATCATAAAAAATTTGTTCCTTTAATGAAAATTTATAAAGCTCAAGCTTTTCATACAAGACTGCAAAATTTGAATGGTAACTTATGATAACTTACATAACACAAGAACTGGTATGATTACCTATATAAATATAAATGCACATTCTTAGTCTTAAATTTTTAGTCTTAGTAATGACTATGTAATAATCAATAATAACGTTGATGTGTTAATTGTACTGAGATATGATTTTCTTTAAATCGAACGTTGAACCAACTTTTTACTAATAACTTCTCAGCCGGATAACCTTGATTGCAGGGAACATAAGTGTGTAGAACGTTTGAATCATATCTTGCAAATTTTATTACGAGCATTACTTAAGCCAAACCAGAATTTTTTTTTTATCTCTTTTGTCGAAGTTGTAGATTCAGACTGAATATTCATCATTCAGGGCTTCCATGAATTGTAGAATGAATAAAAACATTTTGTTATTTTTCAACCAACCACAATCTACATTGCAATGCAAGTGATATAGGTATGAAAATTTCCCACAAACCTAGCATTTCTACGAACCTGATATTGTTTACGGTGGTTAGTTTAAGTGAACCTGGAATGTGCACATTTCTTACATAAACTTATTTGATATGAAACATGGCATTTGGTGCAAAAAGCTACAAAAACTCATAGTATATTTCAGCGATGAAAAAGTCGTCGAGAGTTTTCTCTTCCATCTTTTCTTCCAAAATCCGAGAATGAATCTCTTTTAACATTGAAAGATGGCTATGCCGTGTGGAACGTGCCTTTCGTTCGTGATGTGATCGTAAAATTGGGATTTGACACTGGCACATCTTCAGTGTACTCACGAAATTGGTAATTTAATTGCACTTGTATTAAAACCACCGACCGCGCCAGAGTGGTTGTTATGTTTTAAACGGCAATTCAGTCATAAAGTCTTTAAGGAATTAGTATCCTCACTCATTCAACTCTCCATCCGCTTAGTTCATTTTTCTCTGTGTACCTTACTGCCTATAGTACCTACTCGGTTGGGATGTACGGTCGCTATTTGTAATTTTAACATTTTACGGTGACGATTTTAAAGCTGAAAAGGCTGAATGTATTATTGCGTCTTCAGAAAACTTAGAGTTGCAAAAGCATTTTCCTGAGAAGCACGTATGCGTGTATGCTGGCAAACAATGGAAAGAAAATGAAGGCATGAAGGAACAGAACACAGAAGTTAGATGAACAGTACCAGACCAGAGTTGGATGGAGTAGATACAAGAAGCAGGAAAGATACCATTTGTAGAAATTTTGCTCGTGTTATTTAACCAACACTTTCTACACCAACGTTTATTTTTGAAGATCTTTCTACGCTTTGCTTTCTTATGTTGTTTTTATTTGTTGTAAATTGTGTGTAGGCTGAACAAAAACGCACGTAGTACGTTGATATGAATACGTTTTGTAATATGTCTTCACTTGCTGTCACTCACTATCAGTCCAGAATTTGAGTTTGTTGGCTACATTTCATTAAAACTCACTAATATTTGATATTTTAAGGCTACCTACACTCTCAGATTTATGTCTTCAGTAATCATTTTGTAATATCAATATCACATTAGAAATGACACGAGTTTCTTTAAAAACTTCTAAACGTTTTTGAAGCAGAGGTCATGGAAAAGTATTTAGTAAGCCACAAATTAGTAAATACCTATTTGAAAAGAGGTTCCGTAATAATTCACAATATAAAAACTTTGCAGACTGGTACTATTTTTACATTAGAGATAAGTACATATTGCATAATCATAAAGATACGGAAACAATGCTTAAAGATTTTCAGAAACTTCATGAACACTCAACACACGATTTGGTGATAATCATAATCATAGTAATAATAAGCAAACCAGGGATCCTGCATATTATCGAAGGGGTTTGTATGTATAATAATAATAAATGATGCTCCGCATAACAACAAGAATATTTATAACTCAAAGGGCAGTCTGTAAAGTGCGTCCTAAACAATCTGGCATAATCATTACCTATCAATAAGCGTTTTAGTCTCTATTTTGACATTTAAAAATTGAAATTTGAGATGTATTACACACACAGTGTGAGGCACACGTTACATAAAACCTTTTGCTTTGATAAATCTAAAGTCACTGTTGATTCCTGGTGGATTATAAAGGAGTCTGTAAGTCTGGATTCGGATCCATACCATCAATTAGGAGTACTGAGCAGCTCCTTTAAATTCCAAGATTATTATAAAGCTAATCATGTTTTATATTACAATAAGATTAAAAGAGACAAATATTATTATGCAATACAAAAGTTTATGTATATAACGCTATACGCAGCATTGGTAATATATAACCTTGTAAAAGTCTCGAACGAAAAAAACACAAACATTTTTCGAATGGGGAAATGCCTGTATTCAGTAGTAACATCATTATATTATTCCCTTTCATTATCATCGACGACATCGTCATGCTTCTATTTAAACCTCTCATGCAGTGTCTGAAAAATTCTCGTTTCCTATATGCTTTTAAAATATACTTTACACGCATGCACAACATCTCCGGCACAAATTGGCATGATTGCCTGTTTTTGTTCCCGTATACCATGATGTACAAGTAAAGCGTATTATATGCTGGTCTCAAGCATTTTTCCTTCAAACGAAGACACAAAATTCTGAAGGAGAAAAGTCCATAGACCTCCTGATTGCTTTAAGAAGACTGATCGTACACATTTAATCAGTCAAGTTGACAATTTAGATTTGATTTACGTTACTCCTTCTGGCTCTAGAATCTATAAGGCAATCTACATTGCCCGTTTTCCCATTAGAAAACACAGAGCATGCAAAGAAAAGTCGATAATGATCACGTATATAAAGACAATGCATTTTGAAAAAGCTTGTGATCTCTAGTACTCCTACAGAAGCTTGAACTCATAAAAGCAGTTCGTGTACAGTTGGAATTTGCCTCCCTCCCCACACATAAACAAATCAATTTAAATTTATTTTTAAATGTACATAAGCTTGATGCTGCTTATACTACCACTGCCGCCCAATTATAGTGTCAACAAGAGTGTCTGTAGACAACGAGTATTTACGCTAAATTTTTAAATGATTTTGCTTGTTGATAATTTTTAAAAAATTGGTCAGATAGATAAAACTCTGAAGCTAGGTCTGCCCTTGAAAAGTTACGCATCCAGATATAAACTTACCTATTCAAAGTCAAGCATCGGAAATCAATTCCAGAAACTGCTGCTACTTGTCTACGGGCCATCCCTTGAACCATAGTTGAATAATGAGCAGATCAATTGAATGTTGCATTTATCATATCACGCTAATGTATTTTCTGCAGAACTTTTGCAGTTTGCAAATACGAAATGCAATGGAATTACATATACATATGTACATACATATTTGTTGCAGTTTATACTTTACATTTATTGTACAGTATTTACATATAATTCAAATGCTGGATGTTTATTTTATATAATTCAAAATTTTATAGTTATGACATGACATGGTTTGTGGTTGTTTGCCGTGTGATAGATTGAAATGTAAAACCAACATGCGTTTCTTCAGTTGATGGATGTTATAAACAGAATTTATGATTTTCACAGAATTCAAAGGATTAACTTGAGCTCATGATCAGTTCAGTCTTTCTTTTCTACCAAATATAGGGCAAAATGTTTTTATCATTCACTGGCAAAATTGTTCATATTCAAATTGTACATTTATGCAAGTGCAATTGTGCGTTCAATTTATGACTTTTGGGGATTCATTCTAAAACTCAAGCTATACCTTTGTGCGTGTTAGTTTCATGTCATTTTGTTCAATAGTAATGAACTCTTTTACAATAAAGTTATTCGGCAATACTAAATATATGAAAATAAATAATACTATATTGTTTGCATGCTTTAACATCATACAATTCACTTTTATAAGTTACAGAAGCATTGCAATAAATAAACCTGCATACATACATGCAGAACGAGAAAAATGAGGACAAGTGTACATTTTGGAGTTTGAATGTTTGATTTCCATGAAATCCGGTTTACCACATAGTTTTGATAGCAAAAGTGATCAGAATTTAAGCCTACTACCTTTGGGAAAAGGGTTATTCAAATTAAAGATTTCAAGTTTTACATCGCATATTCCCAAAAACTATAATGAGTATACAGACGTAAATACGGAGACATCAAATAATGAGGAATAACCTAACCAGCAGCATTGAAAGTGAAAGTGATATGAACGAATATTGGGAATGCATACTGCATTATCAAAGTTACATCCTGAAATTCAAAGACGATTACTTGGTATGTTCCTCTTTCAAGATTGTAGCATTTTTGCTCATCTCAGTCAGCATATGTAACAGGAGATCCAGTGAGTTTGGCATAATATTACATATTAAGTCTGTAATTAAATCAATCATGATGAATCATCATGGTCAATCACATCGCATGTATTTGATTTTGGTTTATTAGGAATCTATCTGACAGCAGACAGTCATCTTTCCTTTGAGCAAGTAACACTACTGCGTAATTTATCATGCACTATGCATTGCATAAATATTATGCACCTCTCTCTGCTCAACTTCCCTTTATAACTTTGCAAATGCAACAAAATAATTCCAATTCAACGATGATTTGCAATTGCAAATCGCAATTCACAGAAAAGTCTTGGTAGTTGGCAGTCCGGCAACTCTGGCAATGAACGAGTAACGAGTTTGCTTCAAGTTTTTCAAGCACCAATTTTAGTTTTACTTTAATGCGCTCTTCTATTCTTCGTAATACTGCGTGTTGTGCATCTTCTTTCTATCTCTTTCGTGTACATCTATTGAAATCATCATTTTCCTCTTGTGGAGACTGCAAGTTAACTACCCGTCCAAAATATCTAATGTACATGTTCTCCATCATCTCATCATCCACAAATAACACAATCACAAAGCAAAAACTTCTTGCTTCTTCGTCGTCCCCGTTCGCTTCAAGGTCATGAATTTCAAGTGCAATGACTGGTTTTTGCTTTGTAGATGCGTCTTATTCATGTAGTGAGCATAACATTTCGAATTTTCGAAAGAAGCTTATCTTCACACTCGGGATTACAATATATGATTGAATAAAGTTGTGAATTAATGCGTAGAATCATTGTTCATCTATTTCGAATTCCAAGTTACATAACTGGCTACTATAAGAAGAAAAAAACAATCTCAAACGAGCCAGCAACTGACAGAGCAAAAATACAAAAATGCATTTATGAAAAAGTAATTTACACTGAGAGTTTCAAATGGGTCGTTGAGAAAAAACTCGTATCTTTTTGAAGTTCGCATTTCACTTCTTCGGTAGCAATCGTATTGCCTGTTTATATTTGAAGAGCAATAGTTTCGGAGTTTCAGAATACACGTAAATTCATTTAATTGAACACACAATTTCGAATTCTACGATATATCTTTTCCCTTTTGGCAAAAAGTCTAGATACCCAAATGCTTTGAAAGTATAAATCTTTTGTATTTCTATTTTTCCATTTTCATACCATTACATTTAATGAACACTTTATTAGCTGAAATCGGAGATTTGGAGAATACTGTTTTTTGAAGAAAGCTTAAATGTAGATCATCAACATAGTAGATGTGCAGTATTTCAACAAAATGTCTAATTGGTTTCAGCAATGACAACATTTTCCCGAGCTCAAAAAGCCTCCGGTAGTATTTTAAAATTGCATGAGAATACGTGACTAATAGTTCAACGTTTGTAGAAACTGTTGTTGTGATACGATAATGAGTACTAACTATAGTGTTTGGTTAAATCCAGATAAGATAAGCCAAACTACAGAGTAGTAACCAAAGTCCACACCAAAACACGATTGGCATGTATGCTGTGTTTGTGAATGACACTGGATTGATAACAGCATTTTGCGGGAAAGTTTAGTCACCGGTTACCCGGCCACAAAGCATTCACGTCAGCATTTAGTGTTATCAAATGAACTAATCATAACAATCTTAAAATGGTATGTTCCTATTGATGGTAACATTAATCATTCATTTACATTCTAAATGAATTATGCTTGATGACTAACCAAATTAACTGAATATTATTCTTCATTCCTAATACCATACCAATGTCGTTGCATCATTCATGCATAGGGATTCAATATTCAATCATAAGTCTTAACATTATGATGACATTGACAGTTCAGCTAGCAGCGATTACGTGAAACATGCGAAGTGTATTTTTGCAAAACCAGAAACGATTCAGTTCTCTTGATGGAGATGAAGTAAGACGAAAAACTTTTAATTTCAGTATATTGCCTATCCACACGTCTTCCCCTTTTTACCCTTTACTTGTCCGATTCAATTCACTTGATACCTTTATACCCGTCTCAAGCATTTACGTTCAGGTATACAATCAACATAACATTCATTTCATCAAATTCTTCTTCCTTCCACCTTCCATCCGCATCCAATGACTGGTTCCCTTTATGTACCATTTCAAAATCTCTACTACTTTATTTCACACCTCAGCAAGACTGCATATTTCCCTTTGCTATTGTTCCGCTCTTGACTCGATGTGCGCTCTTGCAGAGAGCAATCCTCAGACTGAGGATAAAGTCAAAGAACGCTGCTTTTACTCTTGCAGAAAAATAATGCATTCTTCCAGTTGCCGGCTTTTGCCTGAAAGTAAAACCAAACCAGCCAGTCTTCCTAAACTACAAAATAAGAGCCTCAAGAACAGGCAGGCATGCAAGTAAGCAGGGTTTTGAGAAAATAATATCAAGCAAGAAACGATGAACGATAGAAGAAAAAACAAGCCCCACAGCAAAGTCCGACTCTCTGGGTATTCGTTCCTTTTCCCATCCCATTTTTGAATCATCTCGTCTGTACATATCCTAGCTTGTACACAAAATTTGGAAGAAAACTTAGCAGCTGCTGTTATTCTGTTGGCAACAAGAGAAATGATGGCAGAGACAGGCAAAGGGAAATAGAAAAGAAAACTCTCTGCAAGAGAAAAAGACGCTCCCGTTCGCAAGCATTTTTTAGGCAGCAGCAGTTTCTCCATCATACCTACTTAAGCTGTATTGCCAGTGCCACCACACCGCAATGAACCGACATGCAATATAATAGAGATGGAAAGATGGAAGATCTTCACATATATTTTCATGTATTTAGACCGACGCCACGCAAAGCTACATACTTCTTTCTATATTTTGTAGCATTTCCATCCATATTTTTTATTCTATTCCACTCCTCTTCTACCGAAACAGCTTGCATTGCAAATGGTTTAGCATTGCATGTACTCCAAACTCCACCATATTTTCTCTTCTCTCCATGCATGCAAGTTTTTTTTGGGTAGGGTTCGCTCACAGTTCAGTCACCATTAACTTTCATATCACATCACATCTCTACCAAACCCATAAACGCCATAATAACTGAGCGAACGCAAAGCAAAAAAAAAATAATATTTTCCTCCCATGTTAAACCCAAGTTTTCATGTAACACGTACTGCACATACGTTCCATGATGATGTACTGCACATACGTTCCATGATGATGTACCTAAGTATACACAAAAATATATGGTAAAATGGGTTTAAAAACTTCCATCTTTCAGAATCAGAGGTCTTCTTCCTTCATGTATGCAATGCGTTGAAAACCAAGTTTATTCCACTATGTGATAAAATCATACAAGAAAAATGCATGGGCAGCATTGGAAGGAAACTCTGGTAGAAACTGTGTGGTGGTAAAAAATAATTCTTTGTTTCTTACATCGCATTTTGTATACATTCATATTATAGGCATGACAGAAGGAGAAATAATAGAAACTCCATCCATGCTACAATTTTTGGTTTCATACATGCAATAATATTTCTCATCGTTAAACATTCAGTTTCTCTGTCTTCCTTCAGTTCAGAGAAGGCAGACGGTGCGGAAAGAAGGGAAGGAAAAAAGTTTCAGATCAGTAAACTGTGTAGTAGACTGAATGTAGACGAGAAACTGGTATATTTTAACAGAATATGTAGACACACGCACATATTATACTTGTTTAGTGACTACTACATAAGCAGGAATTGAAGAGCAAGCTATTTTTCTGTGCTCTTCTCCATCCATCCAGTAGCTCACTCGCATAAATACTTTTTTAACACGAGAGAGGTTTTTTAGAGCTCTCTGGTAGGAAAACTACAAAGATTTTAACGTTGTTCGACATCCAGCTCCACGGAAAGTTTCTCTTTCCACGGACTGTTCATGTACCAGATAGGGATAAGGCAGGGTTTTCAGAGTCGGCTCTGTGAGAACGAAATTCTGACAATGTATACGAAACAGTTCCCTCGCTCGTAAAGTCGTCAAAGTGGGCTGGCCACAGAGATCTCGCCAGAATACACATGCAGGGCTGAAGAACAGCATTCCTTCAGTAGTTTGGCAAGGGAGCGCACCCAAACAAGCGACGGACGAACAGCGCTAGTAAAGTATTGGGTGTCTCACTCCGCCCCAGGAAAATCAGAAAATATCCTTTTTATATAGTGTATATATATAACTTGTAGTTTTAGTAGCTATATTTCACACATAGGTACACTCTTATAGCAAAATAGTCAGTTATATATTTAGTGTATAAAAATACATCGATCTCGCCGCCACCACCGCTCAAAAAAAAATTCCAGAGCTGGGCACACTCACTCCAACGACTTGAGTGAGTGGTGAAACTCCCTTTGCATGTAAAGTGCATGCGAGGGGTAAAACTTTAAGGGAGGGTAACATTTAATAAGGGGACTACAGTTAGTGGTTAAAACACAAAATTAAGTTTAATTATTACTCCCGCTTAAAATTAAGGTTCAAAGTTCAAAAGTGTTTGGATTTCAAAAAAGTGCATAGAGGGGAAGGAGTGGTGACTTGGTGAGCATGAGATGCCCACCTCTGCAACTTTCAACATAGTCCATACACCCTACCAGTAGATTGTGCTTTCTAGCCACACGCCACACAGGATGGATACATGAAGGAAATACATGGGAGAGTATAGAACGCGGAGCACAAAGCGAGAATCAACGCAGCAAGCGCCACCTGCCCTGGCCCAAGGCCGAGCAGGCTGAGAAACATGGCGAGAGGAAAAGAGTCAGCCTACAACCAACACTAAAATAAACTTTCCAACTGGAATTAAAAATATTTCTGGAATTATTTTCCAACTTTTGATTACATATTCGGAATCAGCGTTTCTCAAAGTGTTTAATGGTGTGCTAGTCAGAATTTTGAAAATTAGTTGAAAAACCGATTTTTTCTCGCTGAGTGTGGTGGTGGGACGGAGGAGAAGGAAGACGTGGTGTGGTCGAGGATGGGTCCGCCATTGTGTGGATTTCACTGGCAATCTAAAAAGGGGCTAAGCAGCTAGATTTTCTTTAGGAAACTGGTTTCCTCACTCCCCACAGACATAATTTCATTTTCGAACAGTGTTTCGAACGTTAATTGTTGTAATTTTTAGTCGTTATTTGTTAGTTTCGCATTTCTTGTGTGTTCCAATGAGGTTCGAAACGTGTGGAGTATGCCACTGTGTTGTTTCTCTGTGCGAGAAAATTCCCATTTGCAAGTAACGGAAACTGGCGTCCATTGCAACGGAATTCCAGCGAAAATGCTTGGGAATGACCTTTGGGACAAGAGTGGCACAGTGTCGACGACGCCTCTATTTAAAGGCATTTCCACTACATCGACCACGACCTCAGCAAGCTCCTCCTTCCTTTGTAGAAGGTGTACTCTTCTTCGACAGAATTTTGTTTTATTATTCAATGAAAGTGCGCTACAACACTAATTAGTAATCAAAATGAGCAAGTTGTCGTTTAGGGCTAGGGCGCTGGACGCCAGCAAGCCCTTGCCCATATACCTTGCTGATGAGATTCCAGATACTGCTGACTGCTCCCTAATCAATAGGGCAGTACCACAAATGCCCACTGGAATGGAGAAAGAGGAGGAGTCGGTAAGCATCGATTATATAAATGAGGAGATGACTTTTATGCCTTCATCACGTATTAATTAAGTTTGCCAATTGTAGTTCTCCCTTTTGTTCATCACATGATCTTAATTGGGGTTAAAAAAATGTCATTGTGAAAGCGCTACATAGGCAGATACACATTACCCTCTTACTTTCACCACCCTAAATAACATACATAAACATAAATACAATACACACCAAACAGATGATGAGGATGACGTCATCGAATGTCAGTTTTGGTGAAATCGCTTCTTGGCCTGGCAGGGGCTTGATATCCCAAAATATGACGGTGACAGCAGTTTCAATAATTCAAATATTTCATACTACTTTTTCAAGTTTTTTTGAAATTTTGTTAACATTTTAATGGAAAATTAGTTGGTTGACAATGGACATGTAGGGTGTCATATACATATAGGAACACAAAAAGTGAAAGTAGAAAAGGGTGAAACATGTGAACAGGAACTGTAAGTAGATGATTTCACCCGTTTACCTGTTCCATGATGGTTCACTTTTCATTTCAATTTAAACAAAAGATATTTTAACCACACGCGATTTCAGGAGGATCTGATGTCGAGATTATCATAAGCACTTCCGGAGAAAGTTATTGTAGAGAAAATGTGCATGAAGAAAATATGCCGGCATGTTGTGGTGTGGTACATTCATGTATGATACTACTTTCCAAAGAAAAAATTAAAATTGCACTTTTCGTATTCGAAATGTACGAAGTGTTTTTACTGAAGATATAACACTTTTCTCCGGAGTAAAATTTGCCAAATCAAATAATCACAAAAACCTCGCGATTCATAATGCGATACATACTCCATTTAATAATGTTTGAAAGCTAGAAATTTCAGAATCGCTTGTCGTTTGAATTAAGTCCGAAATTTCACATTCACCATCTCTCAATTCAATTATTAGTGGAGGACGAAAACTCTTGCATTGAATTGATATGAGATACTATAATGATATGCATTGCAACCTGCAAGATTATTTTCAAGAACCAATATATATTGAGTAGATAATGAAGTAGGGTTAGGGTTTTTTAATGACAGGTGAAAGCATTTTTGTAGCGGTTGGGTTTGACTTTGACCGGCACATACATAAACTTACGATTAGACAAAAGAGAAATTATTACTCGCTTTATACTAAACAAATAGAAATCTAATTTACGCCCGTCACTTGCGGTGTGCTTTCACCCATCAACTTTCCAATACGAATTTGCATATTATGCAGCAGAGTCAGAACGATCCACATCACATGAAAGCATGCATAGCCAACCGACCGATCCAGCATATATCAAACCAAAGTAGTATTTTTGAACTAAAGCAATCTTTAAATTTCATTTCTAATCTTGTTATTTTAATTTTCGTTCTGGGCTAATGGACTCTAGGACTCACATAGTTATGAAGTTCAGGGTAGTTTTTAGAAAAGCAGATACACTTGTATGACACCTATTAAGAAAATGTCCTTATAATCGGTGAAAGTAGAAAGTCAGATCAAGAGGTGAAAGAATCAAAAGTGGATGTTTGGTGTTCCATGTAAATTAAACCTGCAACTTTGGACCCTAGCACACGTACACACAGCATTTTTCATATTTTTTCATGATTCATTTGTGTGCTTAAACAACGCGCAGGAGAAAGTTAGGCCAGATTCACCAAACCCCACATTCTCGTACATTATTTGTATTTACTACCAAAAGAAGTGTCATTGGGTCCATGTTCCCTTTGCGTATCCTTTTTAAACACTGCTTTATAAAACCAATTATGCGTGCTATGTGCGTTTAATTGCCAATTTTCTAACTCTGATATGTTTGCCGTCGGACCCATGGAGTTCTGCATAGGAAAAGTAGACATCCTAGCAGTACAGCAATCCATGGATGATAAACCTATAGATTTCATCCTGCATCTGCTGTAAAGGCTATACGTGAAAAAGTCCAGGTTCATGCTTTCATGTTGTTCGATATCCTGTTAAAGATCCACGGATGTCATGCATGTTAATAAATTTTACATGAGATTTTACATATATTGTCTGTTAGCTTTTTGGGACTTAAAGCAACGTGTATTTCAGGGCAAAGTTACCGTTGTATTTAGTTATGTTAAATGCGAATGGTAGAAGCGATTCGCAATCACAGACTTTCTCCGTTAACAAAAGTTTCCATTTCAGTTAAGCAATTAATAACACCATCTGACAAGATTATGTATGCATATATGTTTACAGGAGCAGCATCTTCAACGGGCAATCTGTTCGGGAACTGTTATTCCTACACCCGAGGTGTATAACATTGAGGATGTAGCTTATTACAGTGATCTATATCCTCAAAACATCAAGATGCCTAGACAGCTCATCTATATGCAACGTAAGCAGCAAATCTTTAAGCTAATATAATTTTGTGATAATACGGATAAACGGATATATATCACAGCCCTAATATTTTTATATATACCATATACGTGGGACGTATGTGAAATTAATTTTTTGTTTCCTTTGTGTAGCATTTTCAATGGAAGCTGACATTCCAGACTATGATATGGATTCCGAAGATGAAGTTTGGGTTAACTCTCAAGCTACTCGTTTGGAATTGACCCCAGATAAGGTACTTGAACATGACTATTGGTTATCATATAGAGCTCATTTAAATAATTCAAGTGCATATTAACGGATATTCAATTTTTTGTAGTTCGAAGAGATGATGGACCGTCTGGAGAAAGGGAGCGGTCAAACTGTTGTTACTCTTCAAGAGGCCAAAGCTCTAATTAAGGTGGATGATGATCTCATCATTGCTGTTTATGATTACTGGCTCAATAAACGGCTTAAAACGGTAAATTGGTATACTCAATGTACCAATAATTACAAATTATATGAAGCTGCTATAATATTTGATTCTAAACACAGCAACATCCCCTGATACCTCAAGTACGGACTGAGGCGAGACATGGTGTTACAAATCATAACCCATACATCGCTTTTAGAAGACGGACAGAAAAAATGCAAACCCGGAAAAACCGGAAGAATGATGAAAGTTCATATGAAAAGATGCTCAAACTCAAGAGGGATCTAACTAGAGCCCTCACCCTCCTCGAAATGGTGAAAAGGAGGGAGAAGAGTAAGAGAGAACTCTTACATTTGTCAATAGAAGTGTTCGAAAAAAGGTATGCGGATTACAAATGAAATTAAATCGCAAATATCTTCCAAATCGTTTTTTAAATGAAGGTTTACATATGAAAGACATTAAATACTATTATTTTTATTGTTTGTAGGTATCAGGCTGGTGATTATTCTGGCCAAATTGTCACCGAAGCCCTACAGCAGCGTCCAGCAAGACCTGCTTTCACCCCCATATTCCAACCAAATTCCCTTAGTTGGATCAAGGAAGACCCTGCTTTATCATCGCTTAGCCGTAAAGAAAAACGACAGTACAAAAAGAGAAGACATAAAAGTTCATCAAAAGGTTCCACAGCAGCTGCTGCTTCTGGTAGTTCGTCTTTACTCCCAGGCTTTCCTGGCCTTCCAGTAAGTCGTGAATGATGATGCAATAATGCAAATACCTGTTAAACTTGGATTATATAGAAATCAATTTAACCAAGCACTATTTGTATCATAGGGTTATGGAATGGAAGTAGACGCTGCTACATCAGAAGAGGACACTGCAATCCCAGCATCTCCTTCTGAAGAGGAGGACGAGGATGAAGGACCT
>JAQIXX010000088.1:0-100904 GCA_034700605.1 Willowsia nigromaculata | reverse complement strand
GTATTTCTGATCTTCCCCCGGGTGGTGTACCAGGTCCGGCACAAGGAGTGCCTGGGGGAGGTGGAGTTGGGCCTGATGGATCACCATCAATGGCAGACGCTGCTACAGGTGCAAATGAAAGGACAAGAGCAGCAGAAATTCTGAGAGATGCACCAGAAACCAGGGCTTTCATCAACGAGATCAGTCGTTACACTACCATTCGGCCATTTATCGTTATTAACTTTTTGAAAGGTGTATTCGACCACGGAACCAGCATTCTCGCGTTTTTAGCCCTGGTTGTAACTTTCAGTCATGCCAACTCAATGGTAAAGAAGGAAGTGTCTAAGCAACGGAAACGAAACTTGTTGTATTTGACGATGATTGTTGTCAATCTTCTTGCATGTGTCGCCTTCATTTACTATATTTTCAATGAGATGGAGCTCTACTATGCGTAAGGATACACACCGAATACTGAAATATAATCCAACTAATGTTACTTTCATGTCGAACTAAAATTAATCATAGACTCCAACGTTTTGATTTCAGGTTGGTATTCATGCCCACACGTTCCGATCTTACCGCCTTTTGGTCGTTAATGTGGGCGGTAGGAGTAACTGACTATGTGGCCAAATTTGGGACTGTCTTTGTAAAAATTATTGTTGTCTCACTGCCTGGCTGTATAGTTCCTTTTCAGAAAAGAGTAAGACATTGTTTTTTCTTTTCATTCAAATGTTTAAAAAAAATTACCTATATAAGGTTCATTAGTCCTAGATGCTTATTATTGAAATCATTTGCGTTTTAGGGAAAGTTTTATCTTTTTGTCGAGTACTCTTCTCAACTTTACCGAAGTTTTCTGCCCGTCTATCCTTGGCTATTTTACTTGGTCTCTGCTTACGAAGGGACCGCGCGCATGTTTGGCCTTCTTTTAGCAGGAATCTATGTCATTTTTAAAATTACCGATTCTGTGAAGCGTTTCAAGGATTGGTTGAAAGCCTTAGAAAAACTATTGTCCAATGTCGTAAGTAACCATTCACTGTCAATATTTGTTACTAAACCGATCCGGGTTTTTAATAATAAAACGTTACGTTTCTATCTTTAGCATTACGGGACGAATCCTACAACTAAACAACTAGATGGTGCCGGTACAATTTGTCCCATTTGTCACGACAACTTTGCCAACCCTACTCGTCTTCAGTGTTCTCACATATTTTGCGAAGAATGCGTAGCCACCTGGTTCGATAGAGAAAGAACGTGCCCCATGTGTCGAGCAAAAGTTGTTGACGACCCAACATACCGGGATGGCTCAACATCACAATACATTCAGCTCTTTTAATAAGACCAAATTAAAACTATATAAAACCCAAACTGTGAAATACTTGCAAACAGAACGATACAGTTCAACGAATTCAAATGGAAAGTGGTAGGGTTCCAGGTTCCACCAGATTACTTGTCCGTCCGACTTATTATCACAAAGAGGTCGAGATATTAATCAAGTGGGTCTCCTGCAAATCTACATACTCTCATTCATTTCGGATATGACTGGATGTACTTTATACTTCCACCAAATATTTCGTATGTTTTCAAAGAAATTGAAGTCTATTGCCAACCTTTTCAAAAATATATAATTAGTCCTACAGATCCAATACAGGTAAACCATTTTTGCAATATTTTGTATCGAGCTAAATTGTCTGTGTTACATATACAATAATTACTAGGTTAGATAAACTATATTCCTAGTTATTCTTATTACTTGTTTATGTTTAGTATGATTCATTTACTACGATTAACTGTTAATTAACTATCAAATATCATAGTCATGTCATATTTGTTTTGGAATCCATCGTTTTTTTTCAAATAATGATATGTATTGTAATGCTGAGCAGCACAAACCTGTAAAATTACCACTGATATATTGTAGGTTTATGCTGCACAGCAAGCAAACTGTTAATATTTAAATGGTTAATATCATGTAAAATGAATGAAACAGAGTGTATCCTCAAAAAATTGAAAAATCAACTATAACTTCATTCTTTCAAAAATTATGTCAAAACCCAATTTTTATATTTCGCTAACGGTAGGTAGCCAAAAGTTTTGTTGCATCTGATATGATATATTATAAAGATTATGAATAGTAGCATTTGACTTTACCGATTGCCGATTATGTTCGATTAAAATGATTCAAATTCAAGTAATATTTTTCGATAGTTTCCCCGCAGTCGCTTGAGAACACTCTGATTTATTCATTATGAATGTGCAAAACGGTTCGAATCCTTTGAACTTAAGTTGACCAGGTACTAAATGAATTCAGTTACACATGAATACATCAAAGAATGAGAAAAGTGAGAACATTTTCTCAGAAAATGTCAATGGTGAATACGGAATTGTGTGTCATCACGTTATAGTGCAGATTTATGTAAAACATGCCTAACTATCTTCAAGTTTTTTAAACAAAACTGCATAGTAGCAATACAATGTCAGGGTAGATTAAATCAAGGCCTAATGCTCCTTACATTTATGAAACTTGTAATTTGTAACTGGATTTATGTTCAGAGATGGTAATGTGGCATTACACAGCTGCCCTTGGTTTGTGTCAAATTAATTAATACCTCTAATGGTTTGTAAAATGTGAAAATTTCACATTGAAAACAATTCGAAGCTACTGACTTTACGCTCTCGCTTCTCTCTGTCACAACAACTACTACTCGTGTTATATTTGCTAATGTTAAGGCTGCATAATAACAAAACGCATTTGAAAACTATCAAAACTAATAGTATCAGTATAGGTTTTCGCCAGAGAAAGTACGTATGTTTATTGTGTATACCTTTTTTAACTAAATTCTTGTCATTTATTTAATGAGTTATTATTTACTAGCATACTATAAACTGCTTAAATACTTTGTATACTTATTACGGATTTACTTAAGTAGTTCATTAATTCAGAAACTTTACTGTTGCAGTGTGTATACTCTATATGCTATTAATTTTAATATATAGGTACGCTATATATTTTATTGTAATAGTAATTTTATTATATTTTGTGTAAAAATCACAATTATCATTTTAATTTCATGTACATTTTAAACCTGTATACTACTACTCTCCTGCTGTCAATTACTGTAATGAAATTATCAATATGAATTTCGCTATTTGTATTTTAGGATTTCAGAATTGTGTAATACCGAAGCTAAATAAAAATGTATCGCAAGTTGAGTGGCAATGAATAGGTCCTAAATGTCGATAAAATATCGCCAAAGTGTACCGAAAAATGAAAACTGTTTAATGAATGAGCAAAGTTGCTTCTCATGTTTTTAAAATGTTAATGAAAACGTTGCTGCACGAAACAGGTAACGTCGTGAAAAAAAATTACCGAGAATAATAAAAGATGATAATAAGCATAAAGGTAAATAAACATAGTATAAATTATGAAATATATATTATTTTTTGCTGTATGTACCTACAAAAAAAGCATATTATTATTATATGAAATATATTTAAAAAGACCCAATGAAATTAATAAAATAGAAAAATACTAACGCTCGTTGTGCATGTATCTTTCAAAATATTTTTATTTAAACACTAACAATATAAATCATAAAAGCTTCAAATTCATGATTCAGTTAACTTCACAGTCATCAATTTTAAAGAATATATAGCTAAACACACTATTATTTAAGTCTTTAATTGTTTTTAAACAATGAAAAAGGTAAGTAAGGTATGAATTTATACTTTTTAGGAATACATCATGAGAAAATACATTATGAGAAATACTAAAAGATTCTTTGTCCTTGACTTGTGTGCTGCAAGTATGTAAAAGTAGATAAGCCCAAAATATTGGTCACTTGGTTTTTAGGAAACCTCTTTAATCTGATAAAATACCCATTTCTCCTTGAAACTGGGGACAAAATTTTCCATTCTTGTGAAAGTAACAGGCTTAGACAAGTTGTCTAAAACTGCAGTCTCGAACATTTTGAGACTGGCACTGGATGAGACGCCATTAGCGTGAGTCATGTAAACCCCATCCTTGTTTAAAATGGAGAAGGAGAGTCGAATGATTAGCAAAATGAAATCCCAGAGCTCACCCTGGGGAGTAGGAGAAATGGGAATGTCGGTGAGATCGCCAAACACGACGTCAAATTTCTTGCCAGTGTTGACGTAATTCTTCATATATTCAACACAGTCGCCAACAATTACCTCATACTTTTCAGTTTTGTAGGTGTCAAGTGTGGTGCCGCAAGCATTTCGAAGATGAACGCGACATCCTTGCATTACTGTGTCATCAATGTCGATCATCGTGACATGGGCAGGATTCTCCTTCAAAAGCTCATGCAGCAACGCGCCATCACCACCTCCCAGAATCAGCACGGATTTGCCGGTGTAGTCCAGCTTGCCTTTCCACATCAGTGACTCCGTGTAAATCAAGTCGCTCTCTGCCAGATTGACGAGGTCGTCCAGAACCAATATGTTCCCATAGTTTTCAGAACGCCCAATTTGAACATGCTGGAACTCGGACTGCTCGTCAAAAACCATTTCCTTGATGTCATACTCGAACAGACGGTCGTCGGAAGCGTTGAAGTAGATGTCATGCTTAAGACCCCGCTTCAGTTCTGGAATAGCTTTGGTCTTTTTCTCAGTTTTGAGCTGTTGGATCATCGCCTTTTCCAGCTCCCTCACTCGCTCATAAGAGGGCCCTTGCTTACGTTCCTTCTCATACTCCAGGGTTGCCGTGATCAAGTTGTTTTTCTCATATGCACGAACAGTCATCGTCACGCCATTATTTGGCTCGATGTATAAGCGTACCGCGCCAATTCGACCGTTGTCCTTTGACATTATCTCTTGATGGGACACTCTTGTCAATTCCCCTGGAAAATAACATGGACAGGAAAGCTTACTCATTAAAATATTTTAAACAAGAGCGCAAAGCACAACTAATTAGAACGGATATAAGCCGTTACATGTGACCAACTAGATATCATAATATCTTCATTCCATCACTACTTGCAATTTGCATTTAGTCTGCACACAGTCTCTCTGCCAAAAAGGTCATGTCTAGGATCGTGGGATAGGAAGAAATCATCACAAGATAAAACCATAGCTAAAAGCTTTATCTTTATAGAGGCCAATAAAATTTAACGATCAAGCCACAAAATAGACTGTAACAAAAGCAAACATCTAGTCAATGCTATATTCTCTGACATCTCTGAATGTTAAGAAGCATGTAGTCAAGTCAAATGAGATAAAAAGTCGGAAGATAATCAATCCGCCAGTAAATTGACAATTGGTCTAAAAATCTTTATCGCTCTTGTTCATTCCTACGTGTACGTCTTGTAATTGACAACTTCTACCAGCTTCAATCTTCAACTTCTTCAATCACTCTCATAATGGCTTCCATTCAATCCTCCTTCGTTTCCTTAGATATAAAAAAGCATATATGCATAATCCGAATTAAATGCGTCAAATATTATGTAACATGTGAATTCCAACATCACCAGCCATCTCTAAGCTGAGCTCAGACAAGCATTAAAACGTCTCCATTATTATCTTTCTCACGATACTCACGATTCACGAACCCAATCGCTAACCTTTGAGATTCATTATCGTTGACTACGTTGACTTCTCTTGTTTCACTTTTATTGCTATGCACTAAGCATATGAGCTAAACTAGCACTTTCTTAACCTACCTACTGCATACTTCAACTTCAATGTACGGAAGAGACATCGAGGAAATTGTCATGAGGCCATATTATGCGATTTTTTGCATCTTTAAATGTAATTGCAGCAGTATTGTTCGCTATTTCGTTATGCCAGTTATCATGAGTTTTAATACTAAGATTTTCATTCCCTGTGCTGTGCTAGTACACCTCTTGGGCTATAATTTTTACAATGAACACGCTCCTAGAATTTTATACATTTAATTGAATGAGTACTATGACATGCTAACTACTGTATAAAAAATATTTGGAAACTTCCAATAATTCGCAGTATAAAAAATATTTGGAAACTTCCAATAATTCGCAGTATAAAAAAATATTTGGAAACAATTGTTTTCCATAAAAATCATCTTTTAAGCATGCGTAACAATGCTATAATTGAAGTTTGCGGCTTTAGCATCATTTGGTTACGGTGACCAAAATTAAAGATAAGACATGAGCTTAGGCTATTCAAGCAGCGATTAGTTTCGCACGGATTTTGTAAGCTGTTAAAAATTTCCAAACATTTTCAGACTCAATCCAAATCGGTTGGATCATTGAACAAAAACAAAGCAATTTAAAAGAAAATATAATGTTTTCTTCTGAATTAAATAATTTCAACAAGAACAATCAATGAAAATGAATTCGCTTGAAATCTGCATCTCGTATTATTATTAAGCGCTGCTCTCATGGAGTCGCTAACTACCATTCCATCAACCACAATTGATCCATGCAAAAATTATGCAATGCACAATATTATGGGCTATCCTTCCTGCTCCTCCTCCGATTTCAACTAACAAATGCCTCACCAATTCACCATGCCTGTCATTGCCTGTCTACCACCAAATGTCATACCAAGAAACATAACCTCCAACCCTACTTTTATTTCTCTACTGTCTCTCTTGCAATTAATCGCTTCTTCTCTTACACACTGCAACACATAAGTACATAGACATAATTTTAGCCTTCCAAAAAACATACAATACTATATCTATCTATTTGAATTAGCCAACACTTGCACTTTTTAAGCTGTCGCATTTGCAAATTATACTCTACGCCTGCATGTATCTACTATATTTGTATAAGCATTGCCATGTGAAGTTGACGTTCGCAGCGCCAGCGCATGCCTCTGATGCTAAATTGTAAAGAAAGATGCTAAGAATAATTGCTTGCTTCTTTTTGTGTGCGTTATGCTTTTGGGTATGGGAGTTGCATGGAGTGAGAGTTTAGAAAGCGAAAAGTTGGATTAGCCATGTGGTTTTACTTATGCGGAGAGCGTTGTGGCACGGGAGTTGATATGAAGAGTTTAACCGCTAGTGTGACGGTGTAAATGACGCCATTAAATCTACTATTCATCATCCATCCCCGATTGGATAAGATATTGTACTTTTTATGCGAATCGGTGGGAGTAGGGGACATGCATGGTGAAGCGCTTGCTCGCTAGCCTACCTACATTCATTCTTACTTCCGTAATTTTATTAAACTTTGCATTCATCTGTCGGTCATCGGCTTTTATGCATAATATTTAAATGAAGGACTTTCCTAACTTTTCTTTCGTGCCATTTCATCGACTGGTACACATTAAATGCACAAATGCACTCATTGAACCCAATGCAGTTATTTTCGTGAAATAAGGGGTTTTTAAATCTCCGCCTTTGTTTAGATTTCATTTGATAAGGGTCTGTCAGTCTGACATAAGAACTACATTCTCTAGTGTAACTCATGCAAAAAATTGGCTTGTTTGTTTTCGAGAAAAAAGGATGATGAAGATGAATCTGCAGTGCCATTGCCAAAAGACTTGTAAAAAGATGCATTGCAAAAAAGCAAATATTACAGATAGCATGATTTAATGTACAGCATTTAATATATAGTAATTATGCATGCTTGCTTACTCTAAATGTTAGTTTTTATAAGACATACTGCAAAAATTGACAAATGCTTACCAAAGTCAGGTCGAAGCACGGCGAGCACAACGTTCTCCACTTTGTTCATGCCGTTCTCGTCGGTGACATCCGTCGGTGCGACCGGGAAGTCAAAAAGGATTGTCCCACTTTTCGCCAACAACTGGTCCGCTGCTGCTGGTGGTGCTGGTAGCTGAGAACCCATATTTCCACTTACTCTCACAGACAGAACAGAAAACAGCTAAAAAGACAAGAGAGACAGGACAGACAGGCTGAATAAAAACCGGCAACTTTTTCTCTCACGTAGAACGGCACAGAGACTCCAGAAACTATCAAGACTTACTTCACAGCGATTGTTGAAAACAAGAGGATGATCTGCACAATTGTTGACACAATGAGAAACAAGATGAATTTGTAACAGTGATCTGAATAATGAAGGCAAAGGTTGATAAGATGGCTATACTACTGCTCAAACCAAAAGACTGACTGACTCGGGAACGGAGAAGCGTGGGGATATAAGGTGAGAGCTGGAGGACTATGGATGGACACGACTACCTCTTACACTGCTTTTCAACTTGTGCATGAATGAGTCACCAAGAACAGCGAAGAGCTAGACAAGCCAAGAAAGAGTAAGAACGCTAGTTAAAGAAGTGTGAAGAGCTTGCAAGGCAATATGGCAATGCTGCTGCAGTACTGGAACATGATATGGAATATGTACATTGGAATTGCAATGAATTAAAGAAGGAAGCTTAATAAGAAGAAATACATACATATAGCGTGAGCATGATGAAATGCCTCTTTTCTTGGTCTTGCCAGACAAACATCTTTGAATGAGCAGGGCTGATTTTTGCAGATTTGAACCTGTGTAATGTTAAGATATGTAGATCTGATGAAGTTGAAGAATTTGATCTTAGAGCAGCATGTTCACAGATCAACACGGAATGATACGTAATAGTAGTATGTAAATAATCGCGCGAGTAAATGCCATGTTAAACATGCGTCTCCTCATGCTGGCCACTTGCTCCGACCTCCTGTGGCAGTACTAACTGAATCTAATTGAGGAATCTGGACAAAGATATATTGCATTCTGCATTGTAAATAGAGAGTGAATTATTTGTAAATTGTTTCATGGATGCGATGCAAAATATTATGCTACGAATTGGTTGCAAGACGGGTATCGAGAATTTTAGCAATAATGGCTTATATTTGTACTCAATTTACAAAGATTATTTTGTCATGAATACCTACCTATGTAAGGATGTTGTTATGCTTCTATGACAATGACCTTATAGTAATATATGTTTTTGTCTTTAAAAAATGTCTGAAAATTCTGCACCAAATGATTTTTGTAAGCAAAATTAATTACAATCTAAATACACACATGAATTTTAAGCAATGTTGCCAATACCATGACCATGACACACGAATTGAGGACTGAAGAATAAAACTTTGTAAATTGGTAGCATTCTTTGTGAAAATTTTTTAATTGCTAAAATCTTTGGTTTTATGGTTTTTTTATTGTTTTTATTGATATTTATATTATAGTTACATACGGAGATCAGAAATAAAAAAGGTATTATTGGTATATTCATTACAACAAATTAATTCATCACCACCAACCGGACACATCATCAAATACTCTAGAACTATTTAGAAAATGCGCATCCTCAATAATCGGGTTCCTAGTCTGCCCATGTTAACGTTAACACAGACAGAATAGGAAATCCGTAATTGGGGATGCGCATTTTCTAACTGTCTTTGGAGTACATACTTGGAAATAACCATACAGCGTGGAATCCACGCCGTGGATCCCCCACCCTTATGCCCTATCACTAAGGTTCCTAAGCCAGACGGAAATGTGCCAAAAAAGGACGATGATTTTTACAGCCTATTTTTCTGCAATATATATTAAATCAGTAAACTCTGTGGTTCATGTTGCAAAGTGCTGATTATCTGTCTGATATACTGTCGCACCGTAGCTATAGGCGTAGCCGAATGAATATATCGGTCTTTTTGTACATTGCCGTCTGGCCTAAAAACCTTAGTGACATTAACTAATATTAATATAGGCTCCGCTAACGGGCGTGGAGAGGTCTACAGTACTAAAAATCAGGTCTTGACATTAAACCCCCCCCCCACCTCTCCTAATAGCCCTTAATGGTATTTCCAAGTATGATAAAATACATTCGTAAGTGGTATCTCCAAAGAAATCCACCGGGTGTCATAGATTAATCCGTGGGAAACGAATGAGCAGGTACAAATGTTTTCATTTTAAAGTGGTCTCAGAAAAATAAACAGTTGTTTGAAACTGATGACCATCCGCGATTGTGGCCAGCCGGTTTATTTCACGGTGACGAGTTCGACTCACAATTTCTTCAAGTATTTCTCCGTCCCCACGAATTAATCTGAAATGCAAACAATAATAATGTTTATAATTATTATTAAGAATCTTAATTCCAGATATTATTACTTGATTCATTTCAGCTATTCAGTTACGAGTGGATACCAAAAAAACATTATATTATTCACATTTGACATACCTATGGCGCCCTGTGCTTGGAGATACCACTCTACGAATTTCGCTTTGGGACTTCTCCCATTCTTCTTTCGTCATTGGTTTTATAGATCGTTTGCTAAGTGACCTTGTAACTTCTTCTGTGACTAGGGAGCTCACTGGTCCACCCAACAACTTGACTTCGGCATCGGTCACAGATGAAGTTGAAGTTTTTGTAGTCGCTGATGCCATCCCCAACGCCTTCTTCTGTGGTTTGTCCAATTCAGTCTTCGTCTCTCCACTGCTCTTTGTTGGTGACTTTTCACACTTTTTCTTACTCTTGCGCTTCTTCTTCTTCGCCTTCTTTGCTTTCTTTGACTTCTTCTTTTTTGCTTTCTTGTTTCTAGCTTTGGACCTCTCTTTCTTTTTGTACTTCTTTTTCTTCTTCTCAGGTGAAGAATCAGAGGAGCTCGAAGATGATGATGTAGATGAGGAGGAGGAGGATGACGAGCTACTTGATGAAGAGTCAGATGATGAGCTTACATCTCTCTTCTTCTTCAATTTTTCACGTTCCTTCGTAGGTGACTCAACTTCCTCTTTGGGGATTGATGAATGGCCTCGAGCATCGTCAGCATACCCTCTACCATATCTATCACGTCTAGAATCGGAATCCATGCCGTGTTTGCGGCTTGAGGATGAACGTGAGCGATAATTCTGGCGGCCATAGTCACTATCCTTATAATTCCCGTTGGAGTTATAATTCGAACGCCTGTCAGAATTGGATCGTTTGGAAGACCTTGAACGAGAACGCTTCCGGCCAGGCTCCAATCGACGCTTGTAGTAAGAATCATTCGGTCGTGATCGTGAAGAACGGTAATATTCAGATCGCCTACTTGACCTTGCCCTGCTATCAGATCTTGAACGGGACCTAGATCGTGATCTCGATCTTGACTTTCGTCTCCTGGATGACGAGCGTCGCCTAGAAGACGAGCTCCTCTCCCTTCTGCCTCTATGCATTGTTACTGTCTACCAAGAACAGACGTTAAGATTGAAGCTAAATTATAAAAAAAAAAACAGAATAACGTGCAATTAGTATTCATTTATACTATCAACTAGTAAAACTACCATATTATCTATACCTACCTACTAATTATAAATAGTATTCAATACTACTAACTACTACTTTAATTGTAAACAAAATAATTTATTCGAAAATTCGCTATAAACTATAATTTATTACAACCAACAACAAAATAGAAAATTCACCCACCTTTTCTACCTCCTCTACATGCTATTCTACTGGAACAGAAACGCCTTTGCTTTCACTCTCCCTCCACCACCACCACCCTCCAGTCAGTCAGTCAAGTCAACGCTCTCCACTTAACTTAAATGACAACCCAGTTTAGTAAAAAAATCTGTGAAAACTATTCGAAACGATTAACTTCCAACTAGCCTTACAATTTGGGTCAAAGTTTCGTCAAAATTCAACAATAATTTTAATTGTTTGTCACTGAAAGTTGCAACAATTTTAAATTCCACTACCCTGAACTCCGACTCAACCTCGCACAACAAGCAGCCAAGCAAGAGCCGAGTAAACGAGTGAGCCGAACAGGCAGACAGGTTGGGCGGCTGAGAAGAGGAGAACAGCCGTACAAGTGGTAGCAGCAAAAGCAGAAAGAAAAACAAATGAAATGAGACAGTTCACCAAGCGTGTGCCCACTCCCTACCCAATCTTACTCCCTTTAACTGATCGCATTTAAATAACATTTCATAGTTGATCTCATTTAGTGCTTTTCAGCTAAGGTTAGTTAACTGATTAATTATTCAGCGTAAAAAACTGTAGACTAGATGGGAACGTGGTGTGTGAATGACTCCCTAGCTGAGAAACTCAAAATATTAGAGATCGGCTAGAGTCCCGCTGTCAGAAATCTCTTTGTGCTCTTCCCCTTCTCCACTCGATGGCTTCACAGCTATGTGTAATCACGTAGAGCGTGAATATAATGCCTTGCCTACGTGGTACATTACTGCACATTGAGGCGTAGGATTCAGGAAAATCACTGTTAGGTTCTTTACGTTAATCAATCGAGAAACTTGACTCAACTAAAGTTAAATTACCCACGATTAACTTTAAAACGGAGGAAGTTGAAATATTGTCTTGCTGATTATCTCCAGGAAACATTTAAAACAATTGTGTGGCATATTATCCATCATTCATGTGAATTTTTACATATTTTTAACTAGCGATTTTCTGTGGCTCTCGCCGTGTAATACTGTAATCTACTAAACTACAAATTTTTAATTGATTCAATCATTGAATATTAAAATTATTTTAGAGGCGGAAGGATGCATTAGCTTGCATATGTCATCATGATTTTGTATTTTGATTCACTGGTGCTTTTTTTAACTTGAAACGTAAAAGGAAAAATCTATAATCTATTCTCAGTCTGTGTTCATAATTAAGAGTAAAATTTACAAGTGAGAGGCTCTTTTCTCCAAGTTCTAAGAGTGCAGCAGTTTTGAAATTTTGAATGCTGATTTTAGTAGTAATTGATTTGATAATGCACTCCACCAACATTCGGACTTAGGCGCATTGAAAGTCTTGCTTTTCGGTACTCTTTCGGGACCTTAGAATTTCTGATTTCAAGTTTCCAAATTTGAAATTCAAATGCCGTCAAGACTGCTGAATACTGAATTATAGTCGCGGAGTCTGTAAGTGTAGTTTATTGTAATAACACCATTTTCAATGTATGAATGAACAAATTCGTAAAAGCAATTATTTATTATGCAAAATATGCAAAGACTAATAGATACAGACAGAACAAATAGCTGATATCATAAAGTTTGAATGTCGTAATATCATATCCCCTTGCGCCACCTTATTCAAGTGTTCCTTTCCTGGCTGATGGCCACGATCACGGGATGTTCATGGTGTTCAATGTTCACATTTGTTTGTGTTTTCGCTACAAAGTAGAATGTGCGCAGTTGCAATTTGCAAAACAGACTTGATTTCCGATTTATAATTCTATCAAAACTATTGATTGTTCATTTTGTATAATATTTTGTCCAAGGAACAGTAATATGCAAAATCAATTGACCTCATTGGAAAAGCTCATTGACTATTGTTTGAAAAGTTTATACTTTTCCTTGAAGTTCTAAAATTATCTAGCAGGCAGCATTTATTGTGTTGAATTTGCTGTGTGGTTGTACTAACTTTTGATTACAATTACAGTACTGCCCAGGAAAAGATCATCAATCATAAGCAGGTGACAGGTGAGTTTCAATTTTGAATCAAAATCGCTAATAAATTAGGATAGAGTTTCATTTTATTAGTCAAGTTATCACATAATATTACCAAATTGGAGGTCCTGTAAGCGCTCTCAGTTTAATTTTGAATTTGTTTATTTCTCCCGAAACCGAAACTTTCATTAAAAATGCATTAATTTTACAACTCGTCTTTAACTGTTGGTGTGGTGCAAATCATTTAATAATTAAAATTAAAAGGCAAATTGTTGTAAGTGAATGGCAAAAGAGGATATGGAAAAATGCTCAATTGATTGAATAAGTGTTCACGTCTTTATCTCTAAATGGTCAACAAGGTTCAAGGTTAATTATTTGCAAATGCATTTTCTCATTACCTCTCCAGGAAATTTGATATTGTTAGGTTCACATGGGCTTTAAGGGAGCAGAGTGTGGGTTTCATGTGAAATTGAAACTCGCATGTTAATTGTTTGAAATATTATTCATAATTAATGAGATTCCAATTACACTTGACACATTATTCTGCATTGATAATAAGGCAAAGAGAAACGAGTTCAACTTTAGAAAGTCTCGAAATTTATGGTTCAAATAAAATGCATACCAATTCTTTTAATAGCTTGACTATTTTAACATCTAATTATTGGAATTTGGAATATTATGCAAATTGGGGTAGCAGAGTGGGGTAATTCTTGTTTGGCATTTTGTAAAATGACCAAATATTACACTCAAATGGATTTATGTTTAATCTTTCTGTTTACTCGATTCTGTTTGCGACAGGTATAAATAGCTTGGCAAGAGAGTCGACAACCCTCATTACCTTTTAGGTCACACTTGGGATCTGACTCACTCCAGTTTAGAAGGTCACCAGTCTGCAATTAAAATCAGTCTGCAGTTGTGTGTGAATTGGAAAGCGGAGGCTTGAAGCTAATCATTGGATCTTTCTCTAAGGTGCGGTTCTTTTTTTTAATTCTAAAAATTAAGAAGCTTGGGATAAACAATTTATTTGACTTGGTTTAAGAAGATTTTTAGTAATTTTTTTAAAAAATTACATATTTTACAGATTGAACATGTCATCGCCAGAGAAAATGGGGAGTGGAGGAGCAGAAGGTGGACCTCTTGTATCTGTACTGAAAAAACGATCCGAAATGCAGGAAAAGAAAAGCCCAAAGTTGGGTTATACAGGAGTTCGGAATATGATCGCCACCCGTATCCAGAATGCCATTGGTCTAAACTTGAATCAGGATGTGAAGCAGTATATTGACGTTCATGACAGACGAGTCATGCCGTATCTAGTGAGAAGGGTAGTTAATCCGTCAGAATTCTACATGGAGTTCGATAGCATTCCGGCTCCTTATAAGTATAGCCATTGGTTCCCGGAAATGCAAAGGTTCTATGAGAGTAAAAGGAATCAGGAGAAGTTGAAAGTGGTAAGCTTAAGAATGAATGAAAGTTATTATTTTTTTCAGTGATGCTAATTTCAGTGAAAAAGAATTTATTATGTATTTTTTTTTCTTTATAAGGTTAAAAACTTGCCTATTGTTGCGCGTTGCTACGCTTGTAAGGATTTCAATGATGGGAAATGGTATCGAGTTCGGCTCCACAAGGCCAAGCCCAGTGGAGCTTTGAGAGTGTACTATGTTGACCTCTGTAAAACCCAGGATACAACAATCGACAATTTACTTGAGTTGGATCCCCAATTCTCTTTCGCTCCAGCTCAAATATTTCGATGCTACCTGGCCGACGTACTTCCTCTAGGTCAAGCCTGGTCTGAGGACGCATGTGAAGTCTTCAAGAAGATTGTGCAGAATAAGGTGTTCCTCGGAGTAGTTCTTGAACGTTCAAGCACCTTGGTTGCTGGAGGCTTGCCAGATTTCTTCTTAAACTTGGGCATTGTTCTTCTGGAAACTGTGCCGGGGACCAGGACACCGTTGCCTGACGTGTGCACTGTGAACGCACAGATGGTAGAAGCACATTTTGGATTTGGGGTTTCTTTTGGAGTATCGTAAGTCCTTTCACAGATAAACTTACAGAGGCTATAAAAACGATGTCCTTTAACTTTTCGTTTTAACATGATTGTGCGTTTATGCTTTTCTAGGGCTGCTTGTCAACATACGACTGGAATTTGTGGCTACGTTCCATCCTTAGACGTTGATCATCTCTCTCTGGATTCATTAGACAATGCAACTACAGATCAAGTACCGGTCGAGAATGGGAATCTAGGCGAAAATTCAGAGGAATTAATGTCACGAGACCAAGACATGGAGGAGAAAGAGGATGATGAGGAGAGTTTGGCAGAATCAGTGTCAGATAAGTACTTGCGTACGAGCAGCGGACTCACATTCGAAGAGGCGGAGCTTGAAGGAGAGCAAGCATTCTACCAAAGTAGGATACTATTCATTATTATGGCATCCAACTCAGTTTTATAATTAATTGATGAAATGTGTTGATTTAATTAATTTTTGTTTTTTATTTCCCTCTCAGACACAACGGTCGCTTTCCCAGCTCAATTTGCTTCTCGTCTTGCGGAAGTTAATGTGGTAGATGTAAAAAATCCTTCTTTTATCATTGTACATCTTAAATCCAAAGTGGAGGAATTGCGGGCAATGCAGCAAGTGATCGAGCAAAGTGTAGAAAATGAGGAGTGGTTGACGAATGGATATCCTGGAATGTTTGTCGCTTGTCACTGGTACGCGACTCTTTTAAACAAGGGAAAGAAGGAGCATGACACAGAGGAGTACTTCTGGTACAGGGGCATAATAGTGTCTGCGGATTTTGAGGACGACCCGTATTACATGGTACATATATTATGCCCTACTTGGCTTATTTCAAAATTAATGGTTGTTATTTTCATACTTTCAAAGAATCTAAATCGTGTTTTTGAATCTGTATATTTGTTTTGAAGGTACTCCTTGTTGATTACGGGCATATGATTCGCTGTGAGAGTAAATATGTTCGACAGTTACCTGTCCAATTTCATGAGATTCCCAGCTTCGCCGTTCGCATTCATTTGGATGGGGAGAATCTGGAACCTGCTGTCGAGAGAGGTTGTGCATCTGGATGGACCAATGAAGCTATAAAGGAATTTAAAGACTACATATCCAAGTGGGAAGCTGAGGATCCCCACTACTTAATTTATCGCCCTCGCAACGCGCAAGTTTTCGATCTCGACGACTTCTGTCAACCATTTCATTACGAAGATGGAAAGTGGGTTCCCGTCAGAGTTGATGAAAATGTACAATCGCACTTTCAAATCATCAATGAGATGAGCGACCATCCGTTGGTATTCAGCTTGTATGAATCCTTTGGGGTGGAATTACACTATGAGATCTATCATAAAGGTGCCAAGACCTGGTGTTTCAAAACCGTCCTGGATTTACTCATCGATCGTAGATTTCTTGTGAAGCGTAAATCTTACAAGACTTATAGCCGACACCACATTGAAATCATTGGGTCAGCTCGCTCAACGAAGCATGTGGAACGACTCCCACCTAAAATTTTGAGCGAACTTCTAAAAAAGAGGCATGGTTATGATTACTCTGCTAGGATTCTGGAGGATGAAGGCCGCGGAGACCCAAGACGATCGGGCAAGTCTAATTTGTAAGGGCGTAGAAGGTGGAGCAATGTTCCCAGCAGAGTTTACAAGTAGTGCACGAAATTTCAGAGACACTAGATCTGAAGCCTAATTTTGTATATATTATTATTTTTATAGCTAACAATCACTTAGTGTAGCGTGTGAAAATATTACTTTTATCAGAAACAACCAATCATTCCTTATAGACAAACTATATATATTCTGACGTAAAAACTCAAACTTTAAACCGAATCAAGGACCATCTTCTGAAATTAATTATGATTTTTTTTAGCTTTCGGTATATTTTCATGTAAAATAGGGACAAACAATGAATTATAGAGCATGATATAAAATATATCTTTTTTAAATTTACTCCTTAGGCTAATAAATTAAGTAATGCCTACCATTGTGATGTGTCCTTATGACAAGAAAGTTAGAGTATGCAAACTTACCAGTTGTCTATCTTTTAGTCTCATGATAATTTTTATGTAATTAATAAACTATTTGCCACACGAGTACATTTTTAAGCTTGTTTCTTAAGTTTTAGCAAATCTGCTTAATCAATTTCTGTTAATATTTTAAAGTAATTTTTTAACGCATTTGTACTTGGTAATGTTTTGAAAACATCGATGCTCAATAAATTTTAATGCAAATGCGACTTTCTAACTAAACAGCAAAGCATAATAAAAACTAGGTTCATCCTTCATCCTGTGCATTTTTACTCATACACTTATCCTCGTCACCATGAAAGAGACAATTCTGAAGTACGAATCCAACATCAAACAAAACTCCACTATGCCAATCGCCATCGGAAATGATCTTTGTCTCTGTAGACCAAAAACAGATGCATGATGTCTCTTTTATCTTTTTTTTACATATTATATTCTGGCAATCTTCCTCCCTTAACCTCCTCAGTTGAAAAAATGTGTCTCTTGAGACAAACCAGAGAATAAAAAATAGCGAGTCTGTAAAAAACCACACGCATCTTTTTTACATAAGGATACGACCGTTGATGAAGACGAATAATCATAATGGATGGGAACCTTCAAAAAAAACTAGAAGATTCACACACACACACACACATTTCTACTATTTTTATAACAATCAACATGAAATACCATCTATCATGAGAAAAGATTTTTTCTGGTTCTGTGTATGCGGCTGTGGTGATGATGAACAATACTTTTCATTCCATTGCTGTTTTTTGGTGGCGAAAAAGTGGACAATTGGATTGTAATATGATGGCCATAAACCTCTGTAGAGATCACCACATAGTCGTCATCTTTCTTTCAGGGGACTGTTACGGTTGGTCGTGTCCAAGATATTATGATGATTCGACTACCAAGATAATGATTACAAATGAGGCAGAGAGAATAGAAGAAGGTGAAAAAGTAGATAAAGATCACCACCGTGGCGATCATCAAAGACTTGTTGATGTGCTGGTGATTTTTGCCATGATCGCCTCTAATGACGCTCATCTCTTATCTCTCCTGATAATATTCATAATCATGTATATTTTTCCCACTGACTCCACTCTTCGCACAATGCTATACAAGCCATGTTCCATTTTTCTGTCCTTTTTATTATTCCTCTCTCAAATGGATTAACTTCTCTAGCCCCTCACCATTAGAATGATGATAATGACGTGATAATGTGGATCCCAGTGGGATATCCTCTAAAGTCTGTCAAGGAAAGAAGAAGAATGCTAACTTCTAGATGATCTGTTTCTCTCTTATTGTTCCAATGCACACAGGCATGACTAGCTCATCTAGTTGAATAATAGTTTCGAAAAAAAAGTTCATGGTCTGTGAACCCACTTCTTTTCTTCACTCGCCACAGAGACATGTTTGATGTTACTACTGGTGGTTGTGGAGGTGTAATGGTGATTTATAGAGAAGGTCCATCATCATCATCGAAAAAAATCACCATCAATTCATCAGCCAAAATGTTTCCTAAGAAACATACACACAAAAAATTAGTTCAGTGGCCATGTCATGACCAAGCTTATCCCACAACATGAGAGCATCATGCATGATAATGCAAATAGTTGGTAATTGTTTAGAAAAATACAATCACTATCATCATCAGCATGATCACCTCCGTCTTGTTCACACATATTTCTCTCCTTTCTTTCCATTTTTTAAAGAAAAAAAGAAGGTTCCGGTAGTGCTCTTTCTCTGTGTCTTTCGCCTCTGACGTGAGATGAGGTGATGAGAATGACGAAAGGTATCGAAAAAGACAGAAAAATGAAAAACAAGCAGTGATTATTGTCTTCATATATTACTGTATAGAGCCACCACATCTCCTCTCGACCATCGACCGGTAGGAAAACATTTTTGAAGTTCTTGGCTTTTGCAATTTTTCAAAAGTCTTGATATGCAAGAGACTCGGTTTTTGTAACGATGACGATGATGACAATGCCGGTCCTTTTAAGCGGATATTCTCCCACGCCTCATCATCTTGTGTACCTTGTGTACTGACAGAGTATTATCATAATAATGATAGTAAAGTGTACACTTTTATATACCGTGGAGATTTTTTGGTGACTAGTGGACCAAGACTAATTTTTTTGTGTATGTTACGTTAGTAAATGATGATCATGATGACGATGATGAATCTAATAAAAAACGTATGGTTTTGCCAGCAGGGAGCCTCTCTTCTTCTCTCAGCATTATCGTCCTCATCCTCCTCCTCTCACAGAGCATATCTCATGATTAGCTACATTACACCAAAAATCACTGCTCCTCCATCATTTTATCTGCATTTTTTTCAGTAAAAATATACATATGCACTTGTGAGGGAGACAAGAGAAAAACGACGCATAATATTATGATGGCTAAATGGCTTCATAGAAGGTGAAGATCCTGTGATGATGATTACGACGACGACGGTGATGGGGATGATATGGCACCTAATCAGTCATCCAAAGAAAGAACATATTCGAAAATTGTTGAGAAGCCCAGCTCTACAAATTTTTCTACTCCTGCTTCTGATCCTTCTTCTCCTCAACTCTTTTATTTTTCCCTACTTGTTTTTTTTTTCGCTTTGTTCAAAGAGCCGTTGTCATCCTTGTCGTCACCTCAAGCTTCACTGGTAGCGTTTGTAGTTTATGCTGGTAACTTTGCAAAGCTGTAGGTGCTCTCGTTCACAGCTCAAAAGTACATTGTACTCACCTCCACCACCAAAAATTTATGTTTTTTATTGACAACTGAGAAAACAGCTCGAGAGTGAAAAATGATTTTTGTTTTTCTAACCTGTCTTCATCCTTCTCCCTTTTTTCCTCGCCTTTCAAGGTGGCGTCTATGTAGCATGAATACTAATTTCTGCTTGCATATTTCGAATTTCATGTTAGATGAACAATATTTTATGCTTGTGTAGTAGCGGTGATAATGAGGATGTAGGTGCCTATAATTTTTTGTGAGGTCCCGTCACCAAACACTACTCGCATCAAACTCAGATGTAGAACCTCCACCAGTGTTAAATATCATCACAACTAAACATTATTTTATGTGTTTTTTTAAACTTGAAGATGGCGAGTAATATGAGAAGAAATATCTTGTTGAAGGTGATGATGGCGTGTGGTGGTGGCGATGAAGATGGTGAATGTATGGCAGTAATCATTACAAGTCAGAATATTAGCAAATTGCTGTATAAAAAAGTGGAGGAAAATTTTGCACTGCTCTAAAGATAAGTGCGGGTACCGTTTTAAGTGAGTTCATTTTTTAGGGAGATGTAAAATAATTTGATCCTGTTTGAAGGGTACTTGTTCTTCCATCTAGTTCACTGGCCAGTATGAAAAAACCTGAGAGGATGAAGATTTTCTAGTAAAAAACAAAGTGTATTGACATTACAATGAATTCTCGGAAAAGGGAACTGCTTTCCTGTATATTTTTAGTCCATGTGCCACTAGTCAGTTTATTGTAACGTGTGAAAACTTTCTTAAGACCATTTTTTGTTAAAAGTTTAAATATATTTAACTGGTATGTTTTGTGGCTTGGCCACCTCTGTGAATTTTGTGGCATGGTAGGGTAAATTCTCATGTTTTTTCTTTATCTTTCCCTTCTCACATCTAAATAGTACTTATGACATAATAATATTGCATGCTTCTTGTGTTCACGCATGTTCATCTTTGAAACTTTGTTTCTACTTGTGTTTTTTTCTTCTTTGCATCACACGCTGATGAACTCTCAACATAATACATTGTGTCAAAAATAACTGGAATCTTTGTCGGAATAAACGAAAAGTTTCAAGTTCCGAAAATAAACTTTTCTGTCAAAGCCAGAGATGTAGATTCGAGGATGTGGAGAAGGAAAATTTAACCATGAAGGGGTGTAGTTGTCAACGGACAGCATAAAAAGTGTATGTGTGTTTTATGAAGAGATTGAAGTAAAATTCTACTTTTACATTCCACAAAACGCGTGCATCTACAATTTACAATTCCATAGACCACAGATTTTACTTTATTTGTATGTAAGAGCCATTTTGGAACTATAGAATATGTGGAATGATCAACTAGCCTAAATACACTAATTTGGGAATAGGTATGATGCAGTCCTACTCCAAAATGTTGCTTAAATATGATTGTTAAATGTTGAAATTAGTTGTCTGTTCTTGTATATTGCAATTTCATAGTTTTTTCTATGAAAAGGTAATAAAATGTTGTTTTTAATGATACACGACAATTTCTATGGAAATTCCCTACAAAAATTAATATAAATTTTAGTTCTTTATCTGATATTTCATGTGCATACAATATTCCTTTTTGAAACTTTATTATCAAAAACAAATACTATTCTTCCAGAATAAAGCAATCTACAGATATGATATTATTAACATTTAAATTTAATTGGAAGCAAATTACAAGCAAATATTATTTGCCATTTTAAAAATAACATTTACATGCGTGAACTACAGGCTACAAGCGGCATACCAATAAAATTAATTGATATGTTTGCTAATGTGACTAAATCAAGTTTATTCTACATTCTACACGTCCTTGATGTTGCGACACACTTTCTCCTTCTCTGCCTATACCAAACCCATCTTATGCAAAAGACTATTGGTATTCATCAAAGTAATTTTACTTTTTTGTTTGATTACTTCCGTCTTAATTCTGTTTATGATGAAATGATTCGATAAAAATCTGAGCTATCTTCCGTCCGCCATAGCCTTGAAATTGTCATAAATAATAATAAAAAGAGGTTACTGAGGTCGCGTTTTAAAATTGGTTAAAGAATCATAATATTCAAAATCAAGGTGGCAATCAATTTAGTAATTAAACTGTGATCTTGTATGAATTTCGGCAAAAGATGGATGCGACGAGATGTACACGATATCAAGTTTTATGCTTACTTACTCCATATCATAAATCCGTATGACACACGTAATTTGTTGAAAGAGCAAAAGAATAAATAAATAGAACAATTAGATAATAAAAATTTTAATGTCTTTTTATTGTTCTTCCTAGAAGCGAAATACAATAGTAGTATGCCCTTGTATTGATTGGCAATATGCCATTTTTTGTAACAATAGACTATTATTGAAAAATCAATTTTTTGATTGGCTCGCAGCCAAAAAATAATTTAATATTCAGAAAAAGTCGCTCATCATTTTTTCATATAAATAGGGTTCTCTTATCGTCATAAGCTCTTCAGTCACTCGGTGGGTTTGGTACAGACACCGTCAGAGCAACCAGCCTGTATTAAGTCTGTCGGGTGACTCAACAAGCCATTTAAAAAGCTAACGTTTTCTTATGATACTGGAGTTACTTAACCAATACATTGTACTTTGGCCAAGGCTGAGACTACTCTTCACCTACTTGTACGTCTGAAGCTGAAGGCCCTTGATGATAATACCATTCACCCATTGTACGTTTGAATATAACGCCTAAAAAGGCCCGAAATGATTATCCCATTTACCTTTCGATAAGTTTGGAATTCATGTAAAAGTTTTTGATTCTGATTCACTGATTCACTTTTTAAAACTGATTCTGATTCAATATCAATATCGTATTCTACTAATAATAGAATATAAAAGTTTTAATTGCCATTTTTAATTACCAATTGTTCAATTCAAATATAAATTGTTAAAACTGAAAATACCATTCATTTGTTTATAGACTTGAATTGTTAAATCGATATCTTTGAAAAACATTGTCTCTTTTTAAACTGCCAATTATATTTCAAGTGCCAATTCAAATATTATTTTTAACTTTTGGTGTTCTCTTCCACGAAAACGAAAAATGTTTTTTACAAGAGTCACTGGTGAGGGACATTCGTTTTCCATATTTTATGACACATTGTAATATGACGCACGATTCATTTAACACAACAATATGCGTTGTATGCATTATGAAGTAAAAAATGACTTGGACAAGTAGCAATTCTAGTACATATTTGTACGACAGCATTATTAAATGAAATCATCGACAACTTCAATTAGAGCATAATAACCCAGGTATATGTTTCATCTTTTGTAAACAGTACATAGCCCATGCATGCATTTGTGGCGACTTCAATGTGGTGTCTGTAAAGTGCAAATAATATTTTTGCTCTTCTGGCTATCGTTGCGAGTATGAAAGTGGTCGTGGCCTGGTCTGGCGAAAAAAAGAATGAGGAGTGTCCATTTAATTTCCACCCACTTGAACATTTTTTGGCCATATCCTCATGTACATAATTGTTATATGATAATGTGCTTGCATTACGATTCAACGCAGCAATCAAAATCCTCAGAGGCTGTCCAAACCAAACCGACGAGATTGAATAGAACAGACCACCACTCACCACTACACCAATATGTATTGTCCAACAAAGCGTCCTACTCGAATATATTATATATGCGAGTCTAGTATAAAGATTCAGAGAACGTGACCAAAAAATGATGCGCTTGATGATAGGCCAACCAAAAGCAACGAAACTTGTTGTAATGATGATAATGATGATACTACCAGCATAAAAGCTCTTGACAGCATGCCGTTTGCAAAAACGCACACGTTCAGGTTTTCAGGTGTATGCAGTACGCTTCGCTGATTGTAACATGCTGACCAATCCACAGCCGTTATTTTTTCGCTATCAAAAATACAATTTACACCTGCCTACCTGATCATTTTTAAGCAAAGGATATTCATGACTCTTGACGGCTAACTTTCAGTATCATCTTATTCTTTCTGCTTTCCCAAAATCTCACGTTCTTGTGCATATGAAATGGGACTTTTCTGTGTGTCTGGACAGGTCTCTAATTTTGCCTGAAGGACAATGGCCGTTAAAAGGCATAATGATTCAAACACTAGCTATCCTAAATCATTAAAGTAAATTGTGTAAACTTTACATTTGGGTACCTGATGTAGTTTATAAGTAATACAGTCTTTTTGGAATTATGCTAGACGTATGCTTAAAACTCACAATGAGTAAACTGATGGAATATATATATTATCATGACGCTTTTAGGGTTGCTGTACAGCAAATCCATTCTGCTGAGGCCATTTGGATGCAGCTCACCTCACCACCACCACAGCACAGATCTAAAGTCATGGCCATACTCGTGTTGCCCCGAAAGGGTATATTATTCCAGAGTATTCAGAGATCTTACATTTCTCTACGTCACCTCGTCATACCTGTATAATAATGAGATGTTTGAGTTGATTATGTTTACGTGGTGCACTTTACTAGCGACCAGCAATAATAAGTGATTATGGACGCTGCAACAAGTTGAAGGAAAGGGATGAATGGACTATCTTGTGCAAAGGGGTCTGCACTCAAACATCGCCACTCAAGAAGATCTTGTTGATGATGAAGCGTGAGCGTGCTGGTGAATATTTATGAATGAAAATGAATGGAATGAGAAAAAAAAGTTGTAGAAAAAGAGAGATTAAAAGTGGAACTGGATGAAGAAAAGCAACGCAAAAACAGTTTAATGATACACTCCATCGTTGACTCTTTTTGTGTTTACAAGATAAGGAGAGAAATTTAGAGCTCTCATTTAAAATATTGTTTTTAAAGTTACAACAAAAGAAGTGACTTTTTTTCTCCTTCTTTTGTGCATACTTCGTCCCATTTCATTCATTATTTTTGCTCTTGAGTTGTTATGAATGAACATCATGCCATGACACCTAAATACCTCTGGATTACCCGAACAGAAGAAGTCCACGCACAGCAAGTGATTTTTTAAAGTCCATTTTTCAAGTAACCACTTATTAGCATGATGGGGGTGGCTTTGGTGATAGTGATGATGGCCAAGTTATGTAGAAAGTAATAACAATGATGCACTTCTTTGTTCATGTTTATTCCTTTAGGAAGAAGGATAATATGCTCGTTCACATGTATTACTTTTCGCTAGCCATGTAATTACCATTATTAACAGTTCCATTATCCGCTCTTATTTTTGTCGTCCCCTGGATAATATGCATGAAATAAAGGGTATTTATATTCCAAGCTTCATTCTCAGGAATTTTCTTACAAAAACAATCTTTGGAGGAAAAAAGAGTACATGGTTATGTATTTATACTCGGGTATGATTGTGTGTGGGCCCTGCAAGCATTTCCAGTAATTTATCTTTTCTATGCCTTTTATTTCTCCATAGTTTTTAAATATGATGCAAACCTTTATGAAAAAAAACTTTACGTTTAACATTCGTATTTCCTTGATGATCGTGATCACCCCCATTCATTCGCTCTCATTAATTTTCTACAATTATCATGGTTTTTGATTGTCTTTGTCGTGCTGATATTAACTCATTTGCCATATTTGCCACACCGCTTTTATATGATCTGGAGACTTTCGTGCATAATATTAATTTATAATATGTACATGTTAAAAGATTTCATGAAAACGGGGCAATATTTTATAAGGGAAAGTTATTTGGAAAGTGTAGAATTTTTCAAAATTTAAATACATACATAGTTTTAAAGAGCCGAAAAGTGGGAAAATATTTAGCCCAAGGTAGTCGATACGGCTGATGGATTGCAAATAATGGGACAGGTGAACAGAAGCAACTGATTACGACGGACAACGACACCACCGGCAACTGCCGCATCGCCAACCGTGAAAAGAGAAGAAAAGCCTAATTTCTCAGATTCTCTCTGTCGTCGTCAGCATCACCACCGGTCGTGATGATGATGAACCTCACACAAAACAGCAATGAACTTAACTTGTTTTATCCTCTGTGGTATGTAATTGTTTTTTGCTGATAATAATAATGACCATAGAACCGTGTACCCTGAAAGCTTAAATAAAATCCCCGATCAAGAGCATCATTCTCTCATACCCTCTCTCCACTCATTTAGGTATTCTCAGTAAAAATGTATTATTATATTATTTGTGATTGTCGTGCGCTTTTCTGGCTCGCCACCAACCATGGCTGATGATCATGATGATGATCTTCCTCTCCTCCTTTCTTCTAATCCTAATACTCTTTTTGTTTTCTTCTGCTCATCTGTCTTTTTTCTCTTGTGGTTTAATGGTTTGGTTTCATTTCTCTGTCCCTTTTTATTCTTCTTCTGACTCTCTGGCTGAATGACTCTGCTTTTTTTTCTTTTTTACTACAAAATTTTTGCTGCTGCTGCTGCCACGGTGTCTGGATTTGTTGGTTGGATGTACAATATCCTGTGTTGTCATCATCAGCATCATACTATGTTTTGTGCTCTTCGTCAACAGTTCAAGTCTCTCATGAAGACAGAAAACACGAAGAGAAGACTCAAACCTTCTATCTATCTATACTCTTCCTCTGCAGCTTTGTCAACATCTGCTCTGTTTTTTAAAAACTATGCTATTTTACTATTGCTCTCTGCTTCTTACTTTTTAAAAAAATTGAAGACATCGGCTTCAACGGAAATTTCCAAGTAACGCTCCTACACACATTGATGTCTTGTCTTGGGGTTGTTTGGTGTGGTGGTCCTCCTCGTCATCTTGAACACAAGAGCACGCTTTGTTGCCCCTTCTGATCATCATCATGCTTTCTTAACCATCAAACGAGAAGAAGAAAAAATCGCTACTGTTCATCACTGTCCTGTTTTCAATTTGCACTCTTCGCAACTAAACAGCATCTCACAGTGATAAAATGGTATTCTCTCTCTCTCTGTCTTTTGAGGAGATGGGCGATGCCCTTTTCCCCATTCATCCATGCATTCATCCTCCTCATCATCATCTCAACTGAGCCATCATCAACAAGCAAGAGCGTCGCGGGGTGATAGGCATTGACTTCACTAACTTCTTATTATCCTGTTTTTTAAAAGCTGCAAACCAATGCAACAATGCCTGTCCTTCTATCTCTCAAGTCTCTCTTAGCAACGCTCTGTGACCATTCAGGTTGAGCTTCATCATCGTCATCACCAACAATGCATAGTTTTACGACGTCATCATCAGCATCAGCCAACAAAGTCATATACATATAGTGCAAAAGACAGAGTGAACAGTAAATAAAAACTGCATGAACAAAATGATGATATGCTATGCTTGATGATTTTTTATTTTCAAATTACACACTTTGGTCGAAGACTTCGTCACTTGTAGTCAGTCATTGCTTTTGCTTCCTTCATACTTACCTGACAAGACTCTACTTTGATTGTAAACAGGATACCCTTTTATTCTTCTTATTAATTTTCATGCTTGTTGCGAGTTCTTCAGAGAGAGAGAGAGAGAAAATGTCTAGCATGGCAAATCTCATTTTTCATATTTTGATGTTGTAATATTTGACATTATTGGTAAAACTGGTAAATGGTACGTATCATGATGATGAGAAGAAAACCAATGCATTTTTGCATAGGTATATGCTTTTGTTTTTTCAAAAAACTTTGTTTTGAGGTACGTCTGTGTGGAAAAGACCACGTTTCTTTTGCTCAATAAGTGGCAGCAACAAAATGTAATGAAATGCAATTTTTTTCACTTTTGGCTCTGCCCAATTTGTTGTTCGCCTGCTTTTTACATGTTCATACTTACGGTATTATGCACACTACGACAATGATGATAATGATGGTTAGAGCGGAATAAAGGGGTAATCGCCTCTTTTCCTCTTTTCTTCTTCCACCACATTTCCCTTCATAAGTGCAACATTTTTTATAGAATCATGTTGACTACGACTATGATCATTGTTCCGATTTTTCTTATCACTTGTTTACAGTGGCTCACAGTTGCAGGAGAAGAACAACATATCAACCTCATATATGTACCTTAGCCTTCTCTCTCTCTTTTCTCATCATCTTCAGCCAAGTCAGTAAGCAAGACCAAGACGAAACCGCAACAACAATGAGCAATGAGTGGTGGTATCCATCCATCCATACATTTCATTTTTGTTATGCCCCTTTGCACCTTCTTCTCCTTCTAATAAATAATAAGTCAGTGAACAAGACCGTTGATGGTATGCTATATATATGAAATCATGTAAAAATGGTGAATGACATGGATGATGGCGTGGCGATGGCATATTACAACCGCTTTACAGGCAACAACAACAACTGAACTGACACAAGACTACAGAGAGTGAGCACGCTTATAATCAAAAAATTATTACCTACACACAGATGTATATAGTTTTTATAGAGGGAACGCCTATTTGAAGACAAGACCAATTTTTAATGGCATCATCCATCCAGAAGAAAAAAAGGACGATGATGATGATGACAAATAAGAAGAGAGCGGAAGAAGGACCAATCATTTATTCGAGAAAAAAGTCGACATGCTTTTTAACCCAAAGAGTTGAGTTCAACGGTAAGTATCACTAAACAGCTTTCGCTTTTGGTCTTTGATGGTCATAAAATTTTCAGCAAGTGAACGCAAAATGAGGAAAAGGGTTGAAAAAATTCAAGTAATTTGAGAATGCATGCTTGGATTAATGCTGTCGGAAGAACTGACGACGACAAAGACAAAAAAGCTTTTGAACCTCAAAAATTTTACAACCAGGTAGGTAGAAAGTCATCATGAGGATGGCGATGTTGATGGTGACAATGAACGGCGAACGTGCTGCGGTTTTGTCAGTAGATCGGAGGAGGACGACGCTAATAGAGAGGGCGGAAGAAGAAACAATTACATCCCCTCATCGTATGGCAGGCATTACTACCTAACTACCTTTTCCCTGAATTTGAGGTCCGGGCATCCTGGTTGCTTCATGATTTTGTTCCGACTCAAGACTCTCAAGAGTCAGAAAAAATTCATAGACTTTGTGCTCATCTTTGTGACCAACGCATGAGCGGCATCACCAGACAAGCTTTTAATTTTTGTTAGTGATGAGTTTGCCGCTTCAAATGACACTATGATACTTGTGTCATTCGAAACGGTAAACTGACATCGTGATTTTGGCAACTTTTCGCTTTTATACTCCAGGTTTAAAGGTTAACCTTACCGCAGTTTATTTTTGGCAACTATCTCTAAAACTTCTCAGATTTTTTTTTTTCAATATTCAATTGTTCTATTGTCAATATTGCATTGTGCAAAATTCCAGGAAATACCGTATTTCCTGTGTGCAAAACCGGTGTCGAAATTTATTTTTTTATACCACAAGTGTTAAACTGTAGCCAAACATTTAATTGCTAAAGTTAAATATTAAATATCTGTAATAAAACTAAACACAATGGGATTGAAGACTTGAAGGTTTACAATGCAAACCTATAAAGTTTGGGTCGACGTGAGACGTGAGTAGCGCAATGAAATTTGGAATAACTCTTCCACACATTTTAATGAAAAAGAACAGTTTCCTTTTTCTTCTTTTTTAGAAAAGCACTGCAGGGGACCATACAGTACAACCAAATAAAATGAGATTTTGCTTTTCTTTTTTTCTATTCCTACAAATTAAACGTATTTCTAAGCAGAGCAAACAACCACAGCATTTTTGTTTTTTTATGAAAAAAGAGCCATGGGTCATTTACTTATACTCTTGCTGTTAATGTGTTATTTGAGAGAGACGACGACCATATGTCATGAATTTTTATTGAGACTACCAGCCAACTCCACATTTTCAAAACTATTCAACATGAAAACTGTGAAGATGTAAATATGTGGGTATGCATAGAGTGCACAGGTGGTGATAAAAAATGCATAAATATACGGAAAGAGAGAGAGGTAAGGTATGATATTCTTGATGAATGCTTGTACTCACCTGCCTTAAAGCTTCCTTTTAAATAGTTTACAATTAGTAGTAGCAATAAATTGTAAGATAGAGAAAAAATGTAAAACAAGCGGATAGAAAAGAGGCAGAGGACGACCAAAACGAAGGAAAAAGTATAGTAGTCGCCATATAATCTGCGTGTACTACCATTATTATAATGACAATAAAAGCGCAACTTGTCACAATACGGTCACAGCATTTTAATGAAGTTGTCATGAGCACAAAAAATGAGCATCTCTACTCTAATGAGTGATGATCCATCTCTTTCTCTCAAAAAAAAAATCTTCATTTGAAAAGTTTCAATCCACAGAATTAGAATACAGGTAAATGATTCCTTTTTCTTCACAAACATTATGCGCCTATGAGTGATAATTTTATTATCGTGTGTGCGTACCCACTGGTGAGCAGCAGTGTCTTTAGAAAATATAGAGATAAATAATACAGTATTTTATTTGCTACTTGTTTACAAAACAGTCACAGTGGGGATGTTCATAGTTTATAGAGTGTCGTCATTGAAAAGATCACAAATTTAGACTTTTCCAAAATTACAAAGAAAATTCAATAAATCTAGGAAACCGTACATGTTTAAGATGAATGATCCCACTTTATTCCACAAATATATTATATGTGACAGTACAATAGGCTCTTGTCTTGTACTTCTCTCCGTCGTTATATGTTTTTGTTTTGTTTCTTGAGCAAGTTTTCAGTTACGTGAGAGTTTAATGACTTTTTTTGTGGTAGCTCGTATGTCTCACTTAAGCACATATATAGCCAATGTGATATTCCACCTCCGCCACTGCCACCACCTTGGTCCATATCATCACCACCATCATCGTTTCGTTTTTCTTGCTCACTACACATCATACCACACCAGCACCGTCACTTTGCTTATGCGAATGTGCTCTTGTTCAGAGATTTTGATGGTGAGATGACGATGGCATGTTATAATATCATGGCGATGCATGAAAAATGCTTCCTGAATTTTAATTCCTTTCTTGAGAAGCTAAAAGAAGATAAAATTGTGAATAATGTGGAAAGATGAATAAGAAAAAAGTCCACAGTCCAAAAAAATCCGTAGCAAAAGTAAGGTAAAAGCCATCATTCAACACCATATCATTCTGGCGTAGGTAATAATAACTGATTGTAATGCAGTGATGAAGTTCATTTTCATGAACATCCATAATAACAATAATAATATCAACAAAAATGAAATGATACATAATAATGCCCATTTTTTTGGAAGTTGGGGAAAGACAATGGAATGTAGAATATCCGTCCATCTCACTAAATTCCGTACAAAAAACCATTGACAGGCCAGGAAAAGGCAGTCTCATCCATTTGAGTCTTGGTTTCACTCAATCGCTCATAAATGTGATCTGATTGACAACCAAGAGTGGTAGTCATGCTTCTTGGGGATGCTTCATGCTTTCAACCAGTGTTGAAAACAGCAGAAAAAGAAACATTTAAGACGAGTGCACTGACTTTTTGGAAGATGTAGAAAAACGGTAAATGCACTATTCCTTCATGTATGAGTGAAAATGTGACTTTGGCTCTTATCAAAAGTCGATAAACTTAAAATGCTTCTTTTTGGTGAGGATGCTCATGAAATAAGTGGGAACAATTATAAAACAATTTTTTTTATCATATCAAGAACGTGGTGGCAAAACGTCTGCTAATTGATGAAGATTACTTTTTGTGGGGGTGGGCTGATGGTAATAGAGTTCGTCATTATGCAATCTGATGTTTTTAGGTAATAGTAATAAGCAGGTAGAGAGAATGGTGATCATAGGGATGATGATGGCTTGCGTGTGTGTGTGATTCCTGCGATTTGCTTGAGTTGAAATTTTTATGTAATACTTCTACTCACCACCACTACCGTCATCACTCCGCTTTGTCATGTTATTTTGGATAACACGCACGCAACCATATTTTCGTCTATGTAATTACTGCTGTTGATACTTGTAGTGTTTTTCTGCATTGCTTATGTAACTAGTTGGATGAACAAAAGCCGAAAGGTGTATGGGTACTCATATATCTCTTTTGATGGTGTCGCTTATGATATATTGGTTTGCTTTTTGGGGGAAAATGTTAAAACAATTAAGTATCTTAGCACTCGTCACTCACTCGAAGGTGATGATGAAGATGATCATGAGAACATCTTGATATGATATTTAAGCACAACAACAAAGATCATGATAAAGGATGCGTTTTTAAAATGTGTGAAGCGACTCAGTATATGGTACAAAAAATATTCAATGACTTTTTTGTTATCAACTTCCTCCCATTATTTCTTTCCTTTATCGTATTGGGATCATTTTAATACTTAATGGAAGAAATAATATTAGTATGCATGTTATTAATGGATAACCTTTTTTCACTAATATCTTTACCCATTTGGGGTTTCCGTTGGGGACAACGTTTGCTGGTTTGATAAACAATTCCAGAAAAACAAAAATGCGACAAATACAACCGGTCATAACATTGAATAATATGAGTCACGTATGATTTTTTGTTTTGACCTGCCTAGGTCAAGCATAATTTCACTGTGGTTCCCTTTTCACATTACGTCGTTATATTCATAGATGCAAATATTTTTTATCGCTTACGATGAATGGTGATCTTTTCCTTCCAGTTAAAACCAATCCAAGCTAAAGAGGAAAATACGATGCACGCTTGTTGAAGGCTTGAATCCAATCATTCCTGAAAACCCTTGTAATACGGTATTATTCATCAAGTTGCTCTTCTTCTCTTCCCTATACATGGCGAGTTATGCGATGTGAATATTGCAATGCAGATTTTTTTTTGCGTAATAGCAAATTTCGAGCAGAAGTTATATTGGCGAAGTGGAGGTCATTTATTATGTGATTCTATTCTCTGGTATGGTGAAGTGATATCATTATGATTAAAATATGACCCACATTACAAGTAATATTACGATTTGCTCGTCTCTGCAGTCCTCTGCCTCTGTCTTTCCCGAATAATTAATGGAAACGTTGGGGACAAGTATATTATTATCTGGCGTACATAATCTTTCTGTCGCAATTGCGACTGTAGCAAATGACAATGGTTTGCTAGTAAAAACTGTACAACAGCAATCATAAAAATATTTGTTTGGAAACTATCATAAAACGATCAACGTAACTATTATTAGTACTGCATTGCCATACGACTACATAAAAATCCAACAAATAAAAATAAGTAAACAAACTTACATGTACAGTGATAGACCAAACACTCAAAATAGAAGCAACACAAAAAAATCGCAATTGTTGACGATAATGTAGGCCGAGGCTACATGGCTAGAATTCATCATCGCCACAGGATAATCCTCATCATCACCATCATTCCGACTCTCGTCAGCTCTCACCTAGATTTTCCATCAAAATCAGGAATTACTAGTTATGAGGATTGAATTGGGTAGATTTGTATATGAATATTGTATTTTTCAGCAAAAGTAACAAACAAATAGGTAGGTTGTTGTAGAGAATTGATATTGAAAGGACATTAGCATACAAAAGCAGACGCAGTATCCATATAAACGGGGACATCATCCTAAAAACTGCATCAAGGATGAGCTTTCTGGCAGAAGGAAAATATACGAGTCTCTCTGCTGCTGCTGCTTTGGCAGTAGGGCAGTGGCTTTTTTCCACACATACACACGCACACACTTTCATTGAATAATAGCTAGCTATAATGGCAATAATGAGAAGAATAGTGATAGCCTCATAAATAAATAGTTGTTAATGATAATAAGTAAGGACGAGTATTCATTAGCGTGTAAATAGAAAAAGTAGAAGTGTCGCAGAGTATTAATATTGGAGGAGGGAAAATATAGTCACCAGCAGCACCGCAGCAGCAGCGTGTTTCCCCACCAGAGAGAGAGAGGGACATGGTACGTGTGTGGAAATACAAATTGGTTTGGTTGCGGATGGATGGATGATGATGACGGTGACGCTAAAGACGTACATCCGTCCTATAATACCTGATTGTGTGAAAAATTGCTTTAAAAATGATTTTAAATACGAACGATTTTCTGTTTGAGTAGATATTAGTAAAATAGGGGAGGCAGGAAAACAATCGATACAAATGACAATGCTACTTGATTTAGTCGATAAAATGGTAGATAATGTCCAAGAACTTTTCATAAAATCATAGAACATCAATGTGTTTGGTTGGGAAAGTAATAAGGGCAATATTATTTTTATGTATGCAATATTTATTAGCACAGATATGATATTCATCACAATGGGCAATCAAAAATGAAAGTGACAGTGATAGCCAAAAAGTGCTTATTTTCGTATAATTCTATGCCATGCATATAACAGCAGGTGACGTGTACAAGTGCAAATGCATACTGAGATCTTTACACCCTCAGACAAAATTTGGGGTTTCCACGAATTTCCAAGTAATTCAAGATATTGAGAAGGAATAGGAAATGATTTGAATGTTGGTTTTTTGTCTTGCATGAAATGAGAAAATTAAGCACTGCACTGACCAGTGGCCATATTTTTTCAGACAAGAAATGAATATAAATAACATTTGGCTATTGCTGTGTGCACTGAACAATGCTGGTTTGCGGCACAAATGAAAATCTATATTTAAGATAAACGAGCATGCTTGCATTTGCATTGCATAATCTTGTACATTCATGTGTAGCAAATTACAAAACAGGGTGATATCATTTATTCGATTGCACCAGACGACAGAAACGCAAAAATTTTACCGGTTCTGCTGTTACATGGTATACATAAATACTACATAACTCACTGGCTTTGAATCACTTTCTGTTAAACAATTATATGATACCTATGATTATGGGTTTATATATGAGTAGTGCAATTGCTTCATCATGAATGAATGAAATAATCAGAATACAGAATGGAAAGCCAGTAACTCGATCTTAATACCGATCTCATCTCTATACCAAATACAGTAAATTATTTATAGTATCTTCTATGCTTTCATATTCTGTAATATTAACACATTCCTGATTCAATAATATGCTTTTCGAAGGAAAAGAATAGAATTGACAAAACTAGCATGAACGCATGCCACTGTTGTCTAGTGATGGTTCATTGCAGGAGAAGTGAACTAGAAACCTGATTACATTTTGATCAAAAAATAACTTCCAAACGCTGAAGTACATAATGTTTATTTGATATGTCGTAGTTTCCATGTAATATTTAAGATCCCCATGCATTCAATGTTTACTTGGTACCAAGTTTAGGCCCAAAAACATGGCTTTGTACTTTTGCTGCGACAAGCCAAAGGAAGGATGTCAATGATTATGGCAAAAAATGCAATGTTTAAAAGGACCAGAAAAGGAACTATGCCCGTGCTAAATACTTATTAATTTAACTACACATTTTTTACTGCCAAAGCACAAACCAATAGCAATTCAAGCAAATCGCATTAAAAGATTTGTCCCATTTTTTATTACCCGTTTTATTTATTATATTACACTTACGTGGCAGTGCATATGCAAGGTGGTCTACCACCGTCCGCGCATTTTCTACCAACCACCGCCACTGCAAAAATAAAAACATATATCCATTCATGATTCAGATGACGAATCGCGACCTTAAAACGTGGCTATTAATGTTACTATGAATTGAACATCGTCATAGAAATGATGACTATTGCCTATTTTAATTAGCAGCAAAACAGTCCTCCAAATCTTTCTAGTTGACAAACGTTCTCGCATACTCTTTTTGATTATGACTATTTTTTTTATTGGTTTTGTTGTTTTGTTGTCGTGGCATGCATAACGAAATTTTGCACACTACTACAGGAAAACTCATAAAAGTATATAAAAATTGAGCGTCAGGCCAAACCATATTATTTGCCAGGAGGCAGGTGTGTGATGCGTTTTATGGACATTTAAAAAATAAAAACGCGACATGGATCCACGTTCACGGTGACATGACACCGGATTGAGCATACTAAAATGCATACATTAAGACACATAATATTTACTTCCTTTAGATCCATGAACATTTTATTCAAATTCATTTTCACATTTTTTGTCCACATTTTACTAATCACAAAGGAAGAACAAAGATTCTCTAAGGTGTATTATATAACCGGATAGTTCTAGTCACGGTGCTTCTGAAAACCGAGAGGGTAACATATGCATTCAAAAAGTCAGTCAATGAACGACTACAATTGTATTGATAGCAAATAGTTGTTGAAAGTGTGAATGTTTAATAATTTGATGATGAAATTGAGCATTTTTGTAATCTGTCTATTATGATATTATGACATTTTAGTACAAATGTATATGAGTAGTGTTTGGGGTCGATGTCTACCATTTCATCTTGTTGCTCCTACAAATAAAGAAGAATCATCGAGAGATTTTCATATAGCACTATCATCCTTTCCCTTACAATTTTCATTTATCAGCATTCTCATGCAGTGTGGCGTGTGCACTGGAATAAATATGCGGGTAATAATAATGGCTACATGATAATGCACCTGTCCACATGCTGCATATACACACTAGAGAGAGAGAGTGAGAGTTTTTTTATTAAACAAGTAGCAGGTCATACGAAAACAGACAAAATAGAAGCAGAAGTGGTGTTTTTCAGTCTGCAATATTTATTCCGAGAACAGATCATCGGCATTGTTACAACCGTTCTGAAAAAAATGTATGGCAAGGATTTTGTAGGTATACTTGTTTGTATGGATCGTCTTTCTTCTGCTGGTCTGCTCTGTCCACTTTCATTTTTTAGACGCATAATAATATTAAACGCTTAAATAATAATCATTACAATTGCTGGTAAAGTACAAACTACTCTTTAGCCAGTTCATTAATAGTCATCAGAAAACCTCAGACCAGACCAGTATGTATCCGGCCACTTGTGTAAATAGCCATAGCCATGATGAGGCTGATATTATGATGGCAAGGCAGATGTTTTCTTTTTTTTAGTGGTGATGATGATATGGTATGTGATATCGATACTCTTCTTCATTTTATTCCTGCTACTGGTATAAGTGAATACATTAATTCGTGGACATGTGTATCCACCACCACCACCAACGTTTCTCTTGGTCCATCTATCCATCGAAATAACACAATAAAAGCATAATACACAACAGGAAAAAAATAGAAAGTGAATTGAAAATGAGTATTGAATAATAATGTATTCTCCATCACACAAGCAGAGAATTTTGCTTTCAAACTAATCGCCGCCGCCACCCTCTCGTCAAAAAATACGTATTGTCCGGACTACGTATGTGCACTTTTATCAACACATTTGCATATAATGCGACCATCATCCATATCATCATTGACGATGGTTCATCGTCAAAAAATCATTAAAAAATTGAACCACTTGTCTATTCCACACGACAGCGAAAACGAATTATTATAATCTGTTGAAAAAAGAGGAAGGAAGAAGCAAAGGATGAGTAAAATTCTGGTAACTGGGATGAATTAAAAAGTTGCAATTTCATCAGGACAAGCTTGTAAACCCTACGCACATTTTTCGCTTCAACTTACATAGCTTCCAGTATAATGAATGCAAACAGTTTCCGTTCTAAGGAAATGCGTCAATCTTGGAAACAAGCGGATGGGAAGAAAACATGCAACCGTTTTAATTATTGATATTTATCAGGATGTCCAAAAATATGACAAAAGCTTACAAAAATTTGAAAGTTGACATTCTCTTGAAAAATACAACATCATGTGAAAAACATGTCGCTCCATTTGGAAACTTTCACTTTAAAAGTATTATATACTATTTCCAACTCTCTTTTATTGAAGCAGACTTCTTTTTTTGGTGGACATGTAAAGATCACCGTCATTATCATCATGATCATCAGTCCGATGAAGAAAATTTGTATGAAGACAAAGATAAAGAATGAAAGAGAGGAAAGAGGAAGTGAGTAAGCTAGATCTTCTTTCTTTGATTATCCTTTGATTTCAGTGATCATCATCGTCATCAAAATCACTTCATGCATGCCTCTGCTTCTTTTGATTCAAATTACAATCATTTTTTCCTACTCTCCTCCTCCTCCTCACCACCACCATCACCGATTACATGCGAATGAGTTAAGTTTCAGCAGACAGCATTTCATTCAACTTTGTAGAGTTGACAGCACACAGAGAATCTGGTACAATAGCCTTTGATGTTGTTGTGTGGTAGCCCTAGCCCCTCGCATAACCTCGCTTGAAGCTCAAACTTACATTTTTTCAACAGACAAAAAAAAGTTTCACAATTTTTTATTTTCATCTTAGAGAAATGTTCATCAGAACACAAACAGGAGTGAACGGCAAAAAACGTCTGTGAAGCTGGTGGACAAAAAAGGACTTTCCCATCTTTGATCTTGTTCGCCGTTGTCGTCTTTAAAAAAATTGTTTCCTTCCTTCTTTACATGTATTTTTTGCATTGTTTCTTACCACCGTAATGTTTCGGGTCCTTTTTTGTATAGAAAGCCGTAATATGTATGTATGTTTTTTAAAGAGACAAAAAAAGAATGTTTCTAGTGGCTCGTTGACGGCGACAACGACGATGAAGATGGCGAGAGTACACGTTTAACTGTGTACGTATTTTTTGTGCCAAAGAGGATTGCTAGAGATGATGATGAGTGAAATATTTAACATAATGAAAGAGAGCCAGCGAGAAAAGTTAACAGCGATAGTAATAATAGTAATATCACGGCCTGTTTCACATTTTATTCAATAGCTTCAAGCCAGCAGTGAACACTAGCAAACAAAAAATCTCCAACTATCTATTCAAAATATTGTTCAAATGTATTCATTTAGTTGTCATTTTATGTTCTGTTTACACTTTTAAGTGGCGGACATAACGAATTCTATGTGTTCATCTTGACTCAAAATATCTGTTCGGTAGTCACGTTCGGAAAGCACAAAAACTGCTAGAATATAGCTTTTAATTGTACAGAAAATATTTTGCAGTAGCTAAATATTAGCATAAGAAACCGAATAGCTTCGGGGTAAATTGAGACTAGTGGAATAAAGTTCTTCGATTAAGGGCTACTTTTCTCACGCCTTGCCCGCTTTTCTTTATAGGTATGTGTACCCTTTTGATCCAATATAAAATGCTTCAGTACAATTTATTATTGCCACTCACTTGGCGAATCTTTTGTGCTAACCACCCCTTTCCAAGTTTTTCCTCTGTTTAAGTGAGAGAGTAGAGTCAATTTTTTCTTGCTCTTAAACATTTAAGCGTTAGATTATACAGCTACTACATACTTAATTATCACATTAAATTTTTTCGCAACTTTTTTTGTACTTTTGACAATATAACTCTTAAATGTTAAGAGTCAGCGGCACTGTCTTATAGCGTTTCTCTTTGGATTGTACAGATTCACTGAGCTTTAACGAGAGAGAGAGAGAGGGTGACAACGAAGAAACGTCAATATACAGAGATTTGGCTGTGGTAGTAGCAGATAATATAACCGTTTAATATGCAAAAAATAATAATATCTTCCTTCTCATCGCCACCACCATTTTATGACAATGCTGACAGAAGGTGAGGTGAAATTGTACAGTTAGCATACAACTTAATCTGTTTCTCTTGTTCTTTTTTAATAAAAAAGAGAAAATTGTTACACTTGAACACTTGATCCTTCTTCTCATCATATTCCTTGTCATCGCTATCACCACGAGCAAGAGGAGAGAAACAACATTGCCACTTTATAACAATGATGATGATTTGATGACGATCATTGTCATCTTCATCATCATCCCCTCACCACTACATCTCGATGATGATGGTGAGCCAATGAGCCTCCACCTTCTACACACATTTATATATTTTTCCAAATATTCATTGTCACCTGTTCTCTCTCAATCTTTCTGAAGACAATTGCCTGCACAAAAGCCACAATGCTTTGTTCACTCATCCTGTCATCGTCTTCATCGCGCTCACAACAATCACAATCAGAACAACTCAACTGTGCATAGCAAACAGTGCAAAACAGGCAGGAGGGACAATAAAAAAGAGTGGATTTGAAAAAGAGGAGCATTTTCTTTATCTGCATTTTTTTCTTCTTCGCCACCATCGCGTCACCATGACAAAACTCCTAAAGTAATTATTGTAATTAGCCAACACAATAGTAAAAAAATAAGACGAAGTTGTATTGCAAAAAAAGACAAGTTGTGCACGCAACAAACGTAATAAAATGAGGAACAAGACGGTAGATGAAAAGCATCGTTTTTTGGACTTTATATGTACAAATTACCCGAGTGTGGGAGAAGGTGTTAAAAGATTGGGAGAGGTGGTCGCGGTGTTGGTGGTGAAGAGATGAATGAATGAAAAAAGAAGAGTTGTTTTTTTGGCGAGGGAAGATAAAGAGGAAATGAATGGTCTCCCTGACTTGAACGGGACCATCATTTTCATTTATGGTAATAATAATCAAGAATAAGAAGAGGTAAAAGCTCCTGCTTTGGTTTCACGTTCCGGGGGGTCCTTCACCAAAAACGCTGCGCCACGACTCCCTTTTATATCGTTGCAATGGTTCTCTGCTATATGCTCTGCCATTATTAAAATTTTTACTATGGTTTTCCATCTTCCTTGTCATTATGATGATGCTTTTGGATAATAATTTAATGAGTGGTAAAAAATATCAACGCAATTTTAAATTGCTGATGCTGCTCGCGTCTATTAAGGTTTGCACAGTGCGAATATTCAACTACTTCCGGTATGCGTAAACCCAAACTCCTCACATCACCCATCTGTTTGCTGACCCTCATAAATACAATGCTGAAAGCCCGAAATTAAAGACCACGCTCAACGCTGACTAGACAAAGTGTTTCCCCGAGTTGTTCCGAAAGCACGAAATGTTACCCGAACTGATGGGTCATGATTTGTGTGGATTGTCTCTACAAATCTGGTTCGGTGTGGATCGCATAGATGGAACATGTCTGGGGGTGAGTTGATCCCACACCACCTACAACTCCAAAACTGAAGAACAAACCCTACGAAACGAATACATTGTGTAGCAACTAGCAAGGCAGTACAAAAGGGAGTCTCAAAATAGTTCAAAAGTCCAAATGGACCACATGCATCACCATCATCAGTCCTACTACCACACAGCATACTGCTCTGCTGCTGGTGGTCAATAAAATGGATTTTTTTTCTATTTTATAGAGAAAAGTCTAGCTTATAATACATATCATCTCATCATCATGATCATCATCACTATCCAATACAATTTTATAGATTTCTCTTGTCCTTTCGGTCGGTCGGTTCACTGCTACTGCTGCTGCTGTTACTGCTTCCATAGCAAAATGCATGATGGTTTGGTTTTGGTAGTTGAACCACTTCCCATTTTCCTCGCTTTGCTGACTTTGGCTTCGCTTGCTCACGGTGGTCGTTTCTTTTCATCATCATTATATTATCGAATGCTTTAATATGCTATAGGTGCCCTGCCTGATGCTCTCTCTCTCTCTTTACCCAGCACAGCAGCTTGCTTGCCCATAGTCCGTCCACATATCCTCATTCTGAATGCGCAGCAAATTCGCTCACTCTCTCTGGTCTGTTCTTCTTGTTGTTTGGTGGTCATTCCTCCTTGTCGTTGATCATCACCATCGCCACGATCGTCATCACAATTGGCCGTTTTCACATAACACGCCCTGTTCCCTGCCTTTTTCTTCGCTCTCTCCTTTCCTAACCATATCCATTCTATCTCTCTGTCCGTTCTCGACTCCTACACATTATACTCGTTTTTTTGGTAATCGTAGACTAGTGGACCGCCTGTTGTTTGGTCAGTCTCTCTCGCAACCACTCACTTTTCTCGCTCCTATTCTCATCTATACTCACCAGTCTTACTAGTTTCCTTTCTACTTTTCATTAATAAATTCATTTTCATTTCATTATCAACTTTTTCCCTTTTCATTGGACATTGGCTACTACAATGGATACTATCTATTACCAGCCTTTCTCCTTACTATTGGTACTCCCACACACACACACGCACACAAATTTATCTTGATGCACTTTACAAAAAAAGCTCTTGTCGTGATAAAATGTTAAAACATTTACTATTATTATTATTACCATGCACTACTTCTGCCGCCGCCATTCCACGTAACGAAGGCAGGCGAAAATGTAGGCGAAAAAGAAGAAGGGAAAGAGAGAGAGAGAGAGATAAAATTTATTACGTGTTATGAAATGAGAAAAGTAGTGCAGTTTCTCTCGGAGAGTTCACAGGGAAAAAGGACTGTGCTGCTGCACTGAGAAAAGACGAGGACATAGAAAAAGGAGTAATAGTATATTATATGCAGTGCATACTATTATAATGCAATATACTGAGAATGCCATGCCACTGCAAGACATACCATATTCCGCGACTACCACTGAAAGAGACATACAAAAGCCAACATTTATGTAGAAGCAGCATGCAACAAGCTTTTTCTTGAATGAGATCTTCTTCATCTTCTCCTACAACTTATTATACTACACACACACATTCTATGCTACTTTCAAGAAAATTTTCAAGTTCATGGACTTTTAGATGTCGTCTTTTTACCATCACCATATACCAAAAACACAAATACAGGCACGCATAAAAGCATACTAGATTTTATACAACTACTAAAAAGTTGCTGTCTTCTTCGTCTTCATCTTGTCTTTTCTTTCGAATGACAGAGGAGCAGATATAGGAGTAGTGGCGGCGGTTGGAAGTCTATTCTATTATGCAGGCAGTGCATGTACAATTAATAAATATTACACACACAAGCGAGAGAAGCATGCAAGAAAAAGGAAGGAAACAGAGCAGCAGAAGATGCAGAGAAGCGGTCCAACGAAATCTAGTTCATTTTCTGCTGAGACAACAGAAAAGAATGATCTCGTCATATAAAACAAGATGCCTTTTCCATGTTTTTCTTCTCATCTTTTGAAATTTTTTATGCGTGTGTATCCGTGTGTGCACTTGTGCGTCCACGAGAATATATTTTCCCAGAACTACTATGGAAAAGGAGTGGAGCTTCATTTCCATCCATGCTTTAAGTTTGGCGTGCCATTGGCAAAAATAGAATGACAAGCCATAAGAAGAATACACACGCCCTTGTTCCTGGTGGTGGTGAGCACGCTAGCAACTGCTGTACTACTCATTCATTTACTCTGCTCTAGTATAAATTACTAAATTACCTTGATGCATCCGTGAAGATGCACTACAGAGTCTATGCCAAAAACTACTGTGCTACTACTTCCTCGTCTGTATTTTCTCTCTTCATTTCGAATTTTCAACAACACAAAGTTGAAAAACATTTTGAGATGGAGAAAGAGTGGGAAAAGTTTTTTCTAGAGTTTTGCTGGTAGAAGAATAAGTGTCATGATGGAATAAGCCATAGGTAGAGAGGTAGGGAAAAGGAGGCGATGAGACTGGAGGTGGTGGAGTGGTTGCATAGAATTTATTTAAGTAAAGTAAAATGAGGACGATGATGATGATGAAGAAAAGTAGAAGAAACATTTTATGTATACTAAGTAAGGAAGAAAAGGAGAGCAAGGATGGATGGAATGAGGAGGAGAAGAAGAAGAGATGAAGATTATTATCATACTTTTCCAACTTTTCTTCTTTCATTCATGGTTTGTTAGTAGTAGTAACAGAGGAGTAGTATTTTCCCAAGAGCAGCAACAGCAGCAGCAGCAGCAGGTTCCCTCATCATTCTCATCCTTTTCATCTTTTTGCTGCACTTTGTTGAAATGCATTTCCTTTTTCGGGGAAAGAATGTCTAATTTGGAAGGAGAAAATGTAAATGTGTGCGTGCGTGTCTGAGTCTTTATGTGTGTCTATGTCTGCGTGAGAGAGCATGCATCTCTGAGAGAGTCTGTATAATGCTTAATCGAACAAAAACAAAGTGCACATAATACAGAGTTGTAAGAAGAATAATGTCAAGAACAATGGAAGAATTTAAAATTATGTTACTTTGTAATTTATTGGTAGTAAGAATGCATTTTCCATTTCTAGAGCAGCTATTGTGAAATGCTATAGTGGCTAATAAAATGGGTTGAAAAAGTTTATCATTATTTTTGAAAAGTTTTGTTGCGAATTTTAAACTGCAAAAGTTGAAACTCTCTCTCAGCTTCTTGAACTCTCTCAGAAAACGCAGTAGAGTAGTGTACGCACACACACACACACTATTTACCTACTACCTGTTTCGGGAAAGGCAATCCCATTCCAAGAATGCGTGTAGTGTGGCATGCCTCATGAAAGGGTTTCTCTTAACAGTTTTCTCAACATCTCATCATTCTCATCATCTTGCATTCCACTGCGTTTCTGTGAAGGTCATCAGTATCATCATTCTCATCACCACTCTCATTACTACACATGTCCTTTCTGGCTTGCCTGTTTGGTCATTCGAGGAAAACGAGTGCAAACAAATCTCAAAAAAATGACACCGGAAGTCTTAAACATTTCTGATCTGTGCTTTTACAAAATGGCTATTTATTATTATAGCTTCGTGCTTCTCAGTTTACGCTGTCCGATTGCAGTTCAATGAAATATCTACACTTTTATATTCTTTATTCTGTAATAAATACAAAGGACCTTTCTTAATATTGTGTGATCCATGAGATATGAGATGAAAATGAGGAAATGGGATTACTTTAAGAGATGCACATAAAATCACACACACACACATACCTAAGCACACATTCAGAGAACGTCTCTCGAAAATTATTTGTCCGAGAATTGATCAAGGCTATTAAGCAACCTGCCAACAACAACAGTACACCATACACCACACGAGCAGCATGCGCTCCCATAACATATAAAATACCTCAAATAAATTATTTCGTGTGACCATTTTTATTGGTAAAATCCTTCGGAATTCTGTATCGGCATGATTCCCATCTGTATATGTACATACTTATTTTTATCACTATTATTTATCTTCTCCTCTCTAGTAATTTTTCTGGATCTCATCTATTATTATGAGTTCCAGTATAACTGCTGCTGTCTTTGCATTAGCACGTCGCCACTGTCGCTCCCACCACACACCATCACCACCTACACCACTGCAGTAGCAGTATAAGTAGGAAAATAACAGCAGCAGCAGCAATAGGAAAAATATGCATCATACTATTTTTTATTGCTGTAGACTTTCATTTCTTTCTTTCCTCTCTGTCCTCTCTCTCTCTTTCTCTCTCTCTAAAAGTTCCGAAAGGATGATCGCATTCCCAACAACAACAACAGCAGCAGAAGCAGCAGAGATCACATCACATATTTAGTATTGTTGTTATTGTTCGTACGTGTGTGCATTCATACTAGTTGTGCGATGATGTTCCCAGTAGTCCTATTTTTATTATTGGAATTGGAATAAAATATTATATGATATTATGGTGCATGATAGGAATATGTGGTTGTAGCGAAACGAAGGAGGAGGAGGAGACGGAGGACGACTCCAACTCAACTGCCGTGAGAGTGTGTCGGCAGTAGTAGTGGTGGGATATGGTATCTTGGTGTGTGGTGAGTGACTTCAAGTCAACTCTGCTCTTTTGTCTTCCTTATTCCTTCATCTATACAGAGATGATAACACCTTGTCTTATATTTTTCCCTACTTTCCTTCCAAAAAACAACAAGAGAGTAATATCGAAGCTTATAAGCGATAAAGCAATACTAATAACAGGAAGGCGAGGGAAAAAATGAAGGAGAGGAGAGAATCGGAAAGAAGAGAAAGAAGAGATGGACGATACTTGTTTCTATAACTGGTTGGAAGAATCAGCATGCTGAAAGACGAAGAAAAATAATATATAGTAAAAAAGGGAATGAGAAAATCCTCCACCGCCACCACCAACCCAACAACATCATCCGCCACCACCTCCGATATGCTTTTCTTCCCTGACTGATGTTTCTACTGGGCTTTTACTGGGAGAAGGAAAAGGAGAGAAGCTGAAAGTTTTCAGAGAGCAAGTTGAAATAGATGGATAGATAGAGAGAAACGACGACGGAGACACGACATCCACTTTTAACAACACACGGACTCTGGCTCTCATCTTTTTGGCCTGGCTCTGGCTTGCTCGCTTACTTTTGCTGCTGCTGGTGCATGTGTATATGAGTGTGGTGGATTGGGTAGATTGGGTTGGTGTGGTGGTGGTGGCTGTTTTTCCCGAGATGCCCAAGTCCCATGAACTATAGCCAACTGGGCTCAGTTGAGCACAGGCTCTTTTCTGAAGCGGACACACAGACAGTATCACTCTGACTCTCGAACTCACTATCTACATATATGTGTACTCGCCACCGTTCCTTTTTCTATACATTGTGTTCTTTTTTATTGCTGAGCGTACATGCTTTTGTGAGACAAGTCAAGTCGTCGTTGTTGTTTCGTGCATGGGTATTTTCGAGCTGCGTTTTCAAATCTTCTGGCATTATTGTGTGTGTATGTGTACTCACTGAAGATTCATTATCATGGAAAAAGTGTAGAGACGAATATATGTTTAAAAAAAAGTTATTTTCTTTCAACTTTTGACTGAAAAAATAGCTAAAAACTTTGAGCAGATCGAGAGAGATTCCGTGTCTCTGATGAGCTCTCAACCGCTTCTCGGCAGGGTGGGATAAAAGTGAAAACTGGAGAACTATGGAAATTGAGAAATTTTCGGATTTTTATGGAGAACAATGCGTAAACTTTGTTCGTTACTCTGTGACATTTTGTGAGGCCTAGTATATTGGCATTTCAAATGAGTAATCGGAACAATACGTGAATGCATTATTGTGTGTCGGGAATGTATGTGTGAGCATGAGCAAATGTGTCAACTGACCCCGTATAATAAACAACTCCAAAAAATTGACGTTTCACATTAGATATTTAGCTGGACAGGACGTTTTGTTGGATTTTCTTGAAAATAGTTTTTGAGAATATTGCTGAAATTTGTGATTACCAGGTGGGGCTGGTTATATGAGTGTAGTGAAAAACCCTATTCGAAACCTGTAATGATAATAATTATGTATAAGGGGCCATTTATCCTCATCCATGATTGAACAATTAGTTTTTGCAGAAAAAAATATCTACAGGTTCAATGCCAAATAACTGCAGAATAAACCCGAATGGACTTTTTCTCTAAATGAAAATTTCATCAGTGTTAAGACAATTCATTTATTTTTGCACATTGCAAGGCAAGTGTATCGCGTGCGTGCCTCCAAGTGCGTACGTGCGTTGATTGTGCGTGAGTGCAAAAGCAGAGAAAGAAGGGAGAACAGAGAGACAAGTGAAAAAATACACATAAAGTGCAGAGAGTAAAAAAATCATTGCAAAGCCTTTTTCTCTATCATCTTCTCAACTTCCTTTTCTTCCTAGTTGCATTCCATTTCACTCTATCATCTTGCTCCTGCATTCTCTCCTTTATACTGCTTGTTACTCCTCCTGTTCAAGATCAAGATTGAGGAGAAACGAGAGATCAACTCTTCTTCTGAACTAGTTTGTTGAGACGCAGGCGGTAGCAGACTGTTTTCTCAAACAGAGACTCGACCATGTAATATAATAATAGTAATAATAACATTAATAACATTAACGCATCTCATCTCTCTCGTCTTCGTCGTCGCCACTACTGCTTCTCTGTTGCCACTGCTTCTTGCTCCTCACGCGTCTTCTTTTCTCTCGCTATATGCAAAATAACAAGAGTACTTTATAATTTTGCATTTGGTTGAGAAAATTTTTACAAAGGAGAAAGAAAGACAGAGAGAGAGAAAGAGGGTTTTGTTCCTTTCGTTTTAGTTTTACTTTTCGCAACACATCTTTCCATCCCCATTGTGTTTCTCCACATGAGGATGAACATCATCTGTGTGCGTAGTAACCGTTGTGCGTAGGCGGCGGGGGAGGAGAAAAAAATAAAAGGTGGAAAGGAATATTCATTTAATTACTTTTTTTTCTATTCTTCTTCCTTATTCTCTTTGTTAATGGATTTATTGAGAAAAAGGACGGAAGTGAGATGATGAGATGTAACAAAATGAAAGGAAGTTGTGTGCATAGAATTAAATTGGTATAGTGTTTTTTATCGTTTCCAATGAAAATTGACTTTTGCAACTTTCAAAGTCTACTGACAAGACAATGATTATGTATGGATGGACTTGAGACTTGAGAGCGGTTTTTTATTGTGGTTGTTTGTTCGCCGTCGGGAAGGACTTGAAAGTGGTGATTTTTGTTTGCCATTTTTTCGGACGAGTTTGAGTCAGCCAAGAAAGGATAGGAGGATTTGAGGACAAGCCCTTTGTCCTCACTTCCTTTTGATCCGATCGTCAACTAATTTCGTAGTCAAGATGAGGATTAAAATGCCTGCCGTTAGAATCGCCCAAGGTAAGTGCAAAATATATATTTGATTTGATCATTCAAGACGGAAAAAAACCATCCAGTCAGCCTTCTCGGAATTTTTTCGTGTGAAAAACCATTTTCCTTTTAGACGACCACCGTACAAAAAAAACTACACAGAGAGCTTATTACAAGCATTCGCATTGTATAATTAGTAATGTCCTGCCTGCCTTTTCCCTTTTATCATTTTGACAAGATGATCAAGAGGTCAAAAAATATAAAGAATAATAATTATTAAATTAAGTCGAGTCTTCGTCATTGTCAAACAAAACGAATGAAAGGGCTGAGAGAGATGCTTATTTGTTGTTGCTCCGCATTTTTTTCCCATAACGATAATATGACTGCCTTCTACACAATCTATTCCTCCATGCTCCAGTACTCGACTACATTGTGCGTGAACATTATGTAAATTACGTTTTTTCTTCTTTCGACAACCATTTCACTTTTTTCTTCAGATTTATAATTATCATCAGTATTATTACGATTGACATATAAATTCTTACCTGCGAAATGTATAAATACTACATACAAGCTTTTAAAAACCCTCTCTCAAAGGATCCTCCACTGGACCAGCCCATTTTTTCTAAATAGTTTAACTTGTAGATATTTGGTAGAGGAAGAAGAAGAGCAAAAAAAAAAGGTTTTCAACTTTTAAAATTAAGCACCTTCTCCTTCAACTCACTCTCTATTCAATTGTAATATGTATGCATGCATATATAGTATGTTAATGTATGCTAATGCATCTTAAGACCCTTCGTAGAAAAAAATGTACAAAAATGTTTTTGGTGAGAAAAAAAATTCCTACACGGTTTGTCCAGAGAGAGACGAAACAAAAAAAATGGGTACTTGGTCGACTACACGACAAACGACGAAGACCCTTTTTTGCATACACTTTTCTCTTCTTCTTTGCCTTTTAAACTTGATTTGAATTTATGAATATATATATTTTCCCAAAGGGGAGCGTACCAACATGCATAACAACTCTTTTTACCTGGCCAGTTTACTTGCTGTTGTTCTTGATTTGCCCCTTTTTTTGTCCCTGCGCTCGCAAAGATCATCATGAATATGGTGAGGTTTATATAGACAAATAAGCTAACCTGAGAAAAAAATTATGCATGAGCTAAAATCTAAAGCGACATGGACTTTTCTAGATGTACATTTTTTGCTCTTGTGTTGGATGAATGAATGAATGATGAGGTTTTTCAAGATGTGGACTGATGGACCCGGAGAAGAAAAAAAAAGAGGTTAGGTTTGTCCATCCATTTATTTATTTATTTAAATGAAGGCAAAAAAGGACGACTCCTTTAGAAATGTAGGGAGGAAGTTTTGAAGGAGAAATTTACATGTATGCATGACTAAAGTGCATAACAGTTTTAAGAGGAAGAAAAGAGTAAAGTGATTATTAAATACTATTACAATGATTATACGGACAGAACATTTTTGGACCCGGCTCTTGTCGGTTCGAAAAGGCAAAAGCAAACCAGGCCAAGCAAGAAGAAAAGCCATTTTATCCATTTGAATGGGTAATCTAGGACAGTTAACATTCATCAGAGAAAAAAATTATTTCCACCAGCTTATATAGCATACATATTTCCCTCTCTTTGCATGGGAATCGGTTAAAAGATGAGTCCTTCTTGCATAAATTTTTATTGGGCTACGACACGGTCAGAAAACTGAAAGAGGAAAGGAGAAGGGTCATCTAATTTAAATTTTTTTTCTCTCTCTCTTTGCTCATCATTTCTTTCACATTTTTATATCTCCACCACTGTAAGGTCCATCCTTGGAGAAAAAAAATGAATGGGAAATGGTCACGGGAAAAGGAGATGTGAATATTATGAGCATGTAAATTTTGATCATTTGACCTTTTTCGGGTAGCAAGAGTGCAAGAGAGAGAGAGAGAGCGCGAGGCAATGTCCTTTTTGTAAGGATTCCAATGGATAGAAATATTTCTCAGAGAGATTTTGCATCTTGTATAAATAAATAGATGCATGCATACATAAATATCATGAATCAATACAATATTTGGTTTGGTGGATGCATTTATTTATTGGACGCAATTTTTTTTCTTGATTGTCTCCTCTCTCTCTCTCTTCTACCGTTTCCCTTTTTGCTTACATAATATTTTGTGGTCTTCTTCTTGTTTTTCTTTTGCTCACTAGTGAGAAGTTTCCCAGGGAAAAATATGTAGATGTATCCGCGAGGGAATGATGATTTGTGTAAATGATATTTGAGGTCAGTATTTACCGTCATGGTTGACTTGTTCGATTTCTGCTCCTGCTTGCCTCTCCTTATTACATATTACTTTTCACACGCAAAAGAGACTCAAAAAAAGTGTGCATCAAATATAAATGTTAGAAGACAGCAAAAAGAGGATATCGTAGTCATCATCGTCATCATCACTTGTAGAAGAAACTAGAAGAAAAAATATTTATAAAAGGTGATGGCCATCACACATCCTATCACCATCATCATTGAGATTTTTAAACCGAGCGACGAGGCTGATTGAGAACTAAGATAGAAATAGAAAAGCTTTATTGATTTGTTCCAAGCACCTAGGAAAATCAAAGTGAAGTGAGAATAGAGCTATTATACATACAACAATGCATACATGCATATACATACGGTTTTCATAGGAATAAAAAATTTACATAAAAATACCTTAATTTTATATGCTGTAATAATGTGCTCACTCTGCTCTTATGGTTAGCCTTTTTCCCCGTTTTGAGAATTCTCTGATGATGACGACGGTATTGAACCATTGTGCACCATACAAACAAAGCCACCACCTCAAAGAGACCACAAAATAGTGGAGGGATAAAATAGAGGCAAAAGACGATCATTTTTTTCTCTGGTTCTCACACAGAAAAATAAGAATAAAAAACAAACAAGATTATCAAGTTGTGTTTGTACCTTCACGTATTTTTGTATCATTGCATAAATGATTGGAGATGATTACGATGATAAATAAATGATGAATATGCAAGCAGGTAGGCAGTGGTGGTAGACAGGCAGCGTGACCACTACTGCTCACATCCGATTAAAACTCATTATAAAAAGCTGCCACACCGCCACACTTATTATTATTGTTATTATTATCAGAACTAACTAAATACGCATTTTTTTCATTGTTCATTCGCTGATCGTTTTCCATGATCAGACCTTGATGAGCAGGAGAAGAAGTGGGAGGATGACTACTACATGTCATTGCTTAACGGTTTTTAAAGAGAGAGACGGAGACAGGAGCGAGAGAAAAAAACTGGATTTTTGTCGGAGAGTGTTGTTCTGAGACGTTTATAGGAATTTCATAGAGTTTTAATTGTAACTAGAAAATATTGCTCATGTTATATCATTATATAATGTGTTGTATAGTAAGTGGTTGGCAATAGCAGTCGAGTAGAAGAACAGGTACACAACAATGTTCATTCATTCATTCTTTTTTGAGCTACCTTCATTGAAAAAAGTGGGAAAGAATGTGGGCTTTTAAGTAGAAAAAAAAAAAAAAAATCCCGTCATGAACATCATCATTGACTAACTAGTCTACTCATTATTGTTGCCATTTACAATTGCTGTAATTCTAACAGAGGAACAACAACAATTGAACGGTTTTTTATATGTATATGCATTCATGCATACATACATACATTAAAATACATTTAACCGGAGCAGAGCACAGACGAGAAGAAGAAGCTGTAATAGTTGTGGGCTTGAGCTTGTAAGCTATCATTATAACTTTCCATGTTAGACGGCATCCGGTTCCCATAAAGTGTTAATTACAGGTTATTTATGGCCACTGAGTACATATGCTAGATACACTACCTACATCACTACTATTTCGCTGCTCTCAACAACGGAACTAACTCGGGTATGCGTTTATATTCGGGATTGCTACTAAATTCTACTAGGCATAAATGTGCATCATCTCTGTCGTTTTAGAGGTAATAATGATGGTCAGCTACAAAATACTAAAGAAAACGATGGTCGGGGTTTAATGGCTAACATGGTTAGTAGCATGGTTAAAAATTATCCATGTACCTACCTATGAAAATACTAGGTCATTCATTAACATTGCCAGTGGTCTCGTCAAACTGAAAAGAGGACATACGCTTTTCTCAAAATAATTGGTGGAAAATAAGTTGGCAGTCTTAAATAGAATTCATTCTGAAAAGAAATTGTTTTGACGAACATTTCTTGGAAGGAAAAGTGAATGACATCATCAACGACATCATCATCATGATGAACTAAATCAAACTGCCACCGGATTTCGTTGGCGTTAAATGCATAAAAGTAATAAACCAAATATCGACCGTAAATGTGATCAATCTCAAACCATCGTCACCTGCCTGGGCAATAAGAAAACTGCTCAGAGAATTGATAACGACGATGATGCAAATACTTTTACTGATTTTAGTGGTGGCGGGGCTGTGACGTGAAAAAAATTAAAAGAGAGCAAGCAAATGTCATTCCATGCAAAGCAATAAAACAAGTAGAAAATGTGACTAGGTACATGATGGCTGTGATTTTTGCGATACGGTCTAACTTTTTGTTGAGCAGTTAAAAATGAACAAGTTAAGAAGCTCTCTAGTAGAGCGAGTTGCTCAAATGTATGATATTATTATTATTAGTTTTTTAATAGTTTTTTATTATGAAGTCAAAGCCAGAGCAGCACCAAAAGCAGCAATAGAGAATCAATAATAAAGGAGTAGCAATGCAGGAAGCCATTACAAGTATATATATTTTTTGTTTAGTTGTTCAGTTACGTTACTGCTCTCTCTGTCGCTTTGTTTGTTGTGCTGTCGACAATATACTGTCGTCGAATTTTTATTATTAGCATTATTTTTTTGTAGCTTGTTCTATGACGAACCAATTTGCAATTTGTCATGTTTTTTATGTTATTTACACGTGACATTTCTTTGCTTCTGTGTGTGAGAGAGAGAGATAGGAGCAAAAAAAAATAACAAGTAGGAATCATATTATCATGGCGCAAGGTGGCTACAAGGAGGTAAGCAAGGCGAACAGTAGCAAGGATATATGTATATATGGCTGTTAGTGAGTAGGCCGTTTTAATTAGCCATTGTCCAAAAATATGACACTTGATAGTTGTGAAACACCGGGCACAAATACTAATCATATAAGCGATTCTATGAAAGCTCATATTATTTGTGAAATGTCACGTACCACCTTTGCGAATCACCACCTCATCACTTCCATCCAACTCTTCTATCAGAACCAGACCACCACCTCACATATCATCACAGCCACCATCATCAGCATCATCAACATTATCATATCAAATCATAACAATCGACAGTATATATAGCTCCGTTTTTTATGTTTATATATAGGAAATCATCATCTAAAATTGGCAATAGTCGAGAGCAATAATATCATGTTTTTATGATACAATAATATTGCTTTTTTAATTTAATTTTTTTTTATTCTGCCACCGCATTTTTGTTTATTAATCATCATCGGTATGGGCATCAATGTCAATGATATTATGAGTCTCTATTGCATTGTTCCGAGAGATCAGATTTATTTTTTCTCGCCATCATCGTCACAACATCATCACAATATATTTGTGATATCGCTTCCCGTGTTTGTGTTATATGACTGCAACGACAATGATTGTCAACGTATCCTCGTAAAAAAGTATATGATATCACCGGTTTACGTTTTTTAAAGCGAGTGCTGCTGCTGGTGCGGCTGCAACTGCTGACCTTGAAAAATAAATAAAACTCACTTTTGTTTCTCCTTCGCACACTCACCATCTTTAATGCGCTACTACCGCGTGTACCTAGTACCATTCTTCTTCTCTAGTGACGACTAGCCATTGCAGTTTCTTCCTTCCTTGGTCGGTCGCTACACTTTTATGTCATCATCATCGTCATCATCCGTTCATTTTATGCAGCTTCGTCATCATTTTTGCTCTTAAAAAAGATGGATCTGATGAACGTTTTGCTCTTTTCGTCATGTCTGTACGTACATTTTCCCAGGAACAGAAATCCCCTTCTTCAAAAAAACAAAAGTTTTAACTTTTGACCCCCTCAAGAAACTTCCTTGCTTCTTAGATATTAATAGCCACACTAGTACATATAATGCACATGCATACATTCCCATTTATTTGACAAACGGGTGACAGATTTATACTGTGTGAGTGCGTTCCTCCCCTGAAATATGTAAGCCTTTTTCCTCTTCTTTCCAACATAAAAAGCTGCACTCCTCGCTCTTCACCGTTGTTCCTTTGAAACTAATTTTTTATGACTTTAAAAAACACATATTGACTGACTATTATGTTTTGTAGAGCACACACAGTGTGTATTTTTTAATGGGCCATTTTATTATTTCAAGTTGGTGGATATACAAAATTGTATGCACCCATCCTAGATGAAATCGAGAAGAAGCACTTTGCTGTTACTATTTCATATAATTAATATTCATAGTGATCACCAAACAAATAACAGTCTTTCCTTCCATCTGCATACTTGCATGCATATTATATGTTAATGTTAGTACAATATGAGGACATCCGACATCCCTTTCGAAAAAAATACAACAATAATCCTTGTGTTTTTTCTCCACATTCACCACCACCATCCTCATCACACGGCCAACAAGAGGATCAATACAAATAAATAGAAAAACGAGACTGTATGTGTATATATGTTTTAATGACCATTACCAATAATTCATCTCTCACCCGTTTTTTCACAGCAGCAAAGAATACTTTCTGTTGTTGCAGTGTTCATTTATTTTAGTGTAGCCCTTCCTAAAAACTAAACGACCAGTAGTCCAGAGACCAGACCAGACCCTTCTGCGTCACTCGTTCTCTCTTTTTCAATTCACTTTTTTCCGTTTTTTCCCACCAGCAGAAATGCATCACAAAAAATAATGTATCTGAAAAAAAGTTATAATATGTTGGTTATGGTAATGCCAAGCACGGTAACGTTATGTTCGTATTGCATCATCATTATCGACTGCAGCAGAGGATTCGTAACAGGGCTCAACATTTTTTGGATGTTTATTAACGATACAATATTTCGTTATTATGCTTTGCATACTTTGGGTTTAATTCGGGGATGATATATTGTCCAAACAACAGTGTGATGGACCTGGGTAGCAGATGAGCAAAACACATTTTCTCTGCTAATGAATAAATGTTGAAATTTTTTATGAGTATAAAAAGAAGGGAAGAAGTATGTGTGTAACCATTTATGTTTTGATTAGCACATATTATTAGCTCCTTGCATGTTTCCTTCTTGTTTGAATAAAGAGTATAGCATGTGCGTAGGTGGGTGCGTGGTGTGTAGTTACTCAAGTAGTTGTAAATAGTAGACCGTGGTCAGTTTTATCTTTCATTGTTGAAAAAAAAGAGGAAGAAAAAACATGAAAGCACGTGTAGACATGGTAACATTTTTAAGAAAGACCCTTCTCACTACCGTCCAGTCAGTTTCATTAAAAAAGAAGACCGGACCCACAACAACAAAACAACTCCACCTTGTTTCCTATCACCACCTTGCTCCATTCATGAAACTTTTTAGATATGGTAATCTTGGTAAGGAGGAGAACGACCGGTGGTGAGTGAAATGGACACTTGAAGAAAACACGAAAGATTGAAAGGACCAGACAATGAGGGAAAAACTGGTTTTTCTTGCCTGGCGTCCAGTTACCAACACACACGCATGGCCTTGCCTAATTTGAATATGATTGCCGATTGCCAAGTGTCCGGTTCTCACACACGCACACATCGGCTAAATCACAAGGGTAAATAGTAATAAAAAACAAAAGAATTGTTTTATGGCTGTTCTCTCGGACCGTCCAGGTTTTCCTGTGTTGTCGTGTGTCCCTTATTTCCATTATACAATTTTTTAAAGGAAAATAAAAATGGAAACATTTTTATTATCCTTTGAAACCAGTTTTTTGTGTGTGTGGCCGTTAGAACGTGTCCATCTAAAAAGTATGATGAAAATATAGAGTTGGTGGAACGTGTGCACTGCTCGTGCTTACTCTGATTATGATTTCTGACCAGCTGTAAAAATGTAACAATGCAATGCGTCCCCTGACCAGTTTTTCAGTTTTTTTTTGCCAAAGCTCAGTGAACACACGACTTGGACACAAAAACATTAGAAGGGTGATTATCCTTCTGATGAATTAACTTGCTCTCTGAGCTGAATCTGTAATCGTGCTATAGAAAAAACTGAATGTGAGTTTTTACTCTCTGACAAAGTTTTTTCCTAATTTTTTCTCCCTGAATTTCGGACCAAAGTGAAAATACATGGTAACTGTCTGTCTAAATACATCCCGAAAAGTATGCTACTCTGTGTCCATCCATCACCAACATTCTATCCAATGGCCTAGATTCTCTGAATGCCCTCATCACTATCATTGCATCTCTCTGGATTTTCATATATTTTTTTCACTCTTTTTTTGTTGAAACTCCTACCCTACCCCCAAAAATATTAGATTTTCCGCTTGCTTTCATTTTCCTAATATACACATGTATATTCCACATACATATATACTTACATATAGCATATAAAGACATTTTTTTGTCGACTAGGCACCAAACAACTGGATAAAAATAAAGTAAACACAAGTAGAAAAAATTGGTAAATAGTTTTATTCACTTTTATTTCCAATATTTTTTTGACTACAATCAGTCTGATATTTGAGGATAGAAGGTGAAAAAAAGTGAAATTGTCATTCATGAATCAAAAGAAATTCAAGAAGAGTAATGTAGGTAGGCAATGTATATTGTGGATTGGATGACGATGATGATAGGGGACCCTCATCATCAGTCAGTTCTTCACTTCCTACCACCTCTCCATTCAATTTCATTCCTTCTCCATCTTCCAAACTCACTACTTGTTATATTCATAATGGAAATAATAATGATAATTGCAATGAAATGCAGAATATATTGGGAATAGCTTAGTGGAGTATTATTGTGAAAAAATAATAATAAAAAGGATAAGTAGAGAAGAGACAGAGTGTCATCCCTTCATCATCATAATCATTTCAAGTTATAAGCTAAAAATGGCTATTAAACGTTTGTTGTTGTGAGTGTAAAAAAAGCAATGAATAGATAGAAAAAAAATAGAAGAAGTAGCTACATCACTACTTGAGTTAAAAGCCCGTATTAACAGTATTAGCTTTGACACACAGACACGCATTTTCTATGAATGAATGAGCAAATGAATGGGAATATCGGTAGGCACTTGAAAAACCTGAACCGTCAGGCTGAATTGCTGTTGATGGTCAACCATAAGATATTACATTAATACATTAACTTAGAGGAATATTTATTTGTATGATGTTATCATGATGGTACAAGAATATCTATGAGGATTGTGATGAGTAAAAAAAGTGTATTTTTTGTTGGTGGTCATATATATTTTTTGTACGGATGTAATATCATATTATGTCGCATTGAGACTCTCCAGCTCTCTGTCGGTTTTTTTTATTATTGATTGTTGTCCATTGTTGATACCTCCTGTCATTCATATTCCTCGTCATATCCTCATCCATCCTCCTCCTTGTTTTCCACAGAGCTTGTGAAAAATTCATCCTTGTATTATTATTACATAATATATTCATTCTTTGAGCACGGTCATGCATATATTTTTCCACATGTGTAGATAGAGCTCAGGAAAAACTTTGTAAAAAGCTATACGCAGTCCAATTCTCTGACGACATGGTTGGGTGGTGAATCCAAGCAGAAAAAAACAAAGGTTGTTGGTTGACGTGCTTGAACTGCTGCTGAAACGATGTGATATGATGATATGATGACAAAAATGGAACGGATGGCCAACGTCGGTCCGTTAGTCCAGTTCAAAGATTTTGCGCCGTGTGTGTTCCTCATTTTGTCAAATATAATATTTTTGTCCTGTCAACCTCTCTGCCTTGATGCTATACTAGCCTCAGGAAGGTTTGTATTTTTTAACAGAGTGGTAGACGCTCTAATAATTAGAACACTTTAATTAATTACTGAAGTAATGGTAGTAGTAATAGAGGATTAGGCATTCAGTATTAGAGTGTGCAAAGGTTCTATGGGAACAAAAAAATGTCCCATTCATCAACAGATCAAAAGAGTGCACGGTGGTGTAACCATGGCGAATTTTTTTTTCTCTCTCTTCATCTCTCTCTCTCGCTGACGATGAATGAGTTGAGTAATGGTAATAATCCCTGTGATTGTTGAAATGGTGGTGGTGGTATTGGGAATGGCAAAAAATATGTAATCAAGAGTGATGTGGTGATGGAAGGAATGGCTGCTGCTATCTGCTACTTACTCGTGAATTCTACCAGTAGTAGCGGTGGTGGCAGAAGCCGTGAAGTAGTATTGTTATTGGCTCGTTTATTAATGGAATTAGTCGTAGTGGCTGGAAGGATATTATGGTGGCGGTAAATGGGAGTTTGTACAGTATGTATGTCTACGCAGTTATTACGAGGACCGAGATCGGTTTTTTGGGGAGAAAACACGTAAAATTCGGATTTATTCTCGCCTTTCATTCTCTCCTTCACCAATCTATTACGTTGAGGAGACTGGCATTTATTACCCTATTTACAGGGAAGGAAAATTATGTGTGGATTTTTTTTTGCCAGGGACCTTCCACTCTCCTTTGTTTTTATCGGAATCAAAGGCAGGCCCATTTGATTCGTTGTCCTTTTACTTATCATGGTTATTAGAATGGTAGTGGAGAGTTGTATGAAGAACGAGTAGTATCGAAAGATTTTCTGCCTTTCCTGCCAATGTTGTCGTATAAAGTGAATAAATAGTTTTGCCATATGTAATATTTGTCTGGCTGTCTATCTTTGGTACCTATCTGTCAATTGAATCTGACAATGCAATGAGATTGAACTAGCCAAAGAGAGAGTATTAGAATTATGATAATAACAGAAGCGATGTTATCAAGCTGCGAGGGGAGCAACGTATTTGATAATTTTGGATATATTTTTGGATTGATAACGATAGGATACGTATTTACGTGAAAACTGCAAAACTGCATTTTCCTCGTACACCATACATTCATTACATACCAAACCATGCATATTAATGCAATTTATGCAGATGTATAAGTCATAGGTCTGAGCGAGACGAAACGTTTCTTCAAGTTTAAACTTGCTGAGATTTCTTAATTGATAAACAAATAATATGTTTGTATTTGAGTAGTCTATTTGGCAAGTATGGACCAATTTATTTAGGATAACATGTCATATGGACGACTCCTTTCTTTGATGTTTCTAATGCGAGCATACATAATACATACCTTGCACCACACTGTGGAAAGAAAATGTAATTCTGATTTTTGCTGTTCTTGTTCATTTGTTGACAGTTAACTAATTTGCTTGAATGATAAGACTCGATAAAAACAATTCTGATTTTTTGAGTAAACTCTGCCTGCAACTCAATTCCTCTTGGTACTGGTAAACATTTGCATAAATACCGAAATAGCATTTATGAAATATGCGCATTAACTGGACACAATGAACAGGAAACTTTTCCAGATTAAGAAATATTTCTTTTTAAAGCATTAAATTATAATTTGTGTGCTGAAACCACCAAGTAAACAAATTAGCAATTAGCAGTCACGGAACCCTAGCACACACCGACAAAAAATCTCAATATTTTTAAGACCATTATTATTATTTTATTTTTCTTCATAAAAATTACCGTCGTCGTCTCTAGTGCCAAGTCTTAAAAGTAGGGAAAAACTTTTTATCTTGTCTTCTCATTTATCTTGCCCATGGCTCTCTCCCTTTCCACCCGAGTAGCAAAGTCGCCTTCTGTGCGCTGATGGTGTGTGGTGGTATGTTAGCAGTAGTATAAAAAATAGAGGGAAAGGCCTTTTTTCGCAAGAATAGTAAGAGGTAAAATAGAGAGTCTCCAGGGACATTTTCTTCTTCTTCCTTTTTTCTTCTTTCCTTCCTCAAACGTGCTACCAGGGTTGCCACACAGGACGCAAAGACTAGCAGTAGCATAAACATACATTAAAGATACATACATATTATTCAAGCTGCCATTATTATTTGCCATCTAATAGAAAAAAACCTACCGCCACTAACAACAACTACCACCACGAACCACCACCACCACCTCCGTTTTTTGTTGTTGTTGCTTTCCATAATATTGCCAGTCCTTATTCTCTCTTTCTTTAGGCTTGATTTCCTCCTTTATTCTTCAGGCTTCTTGGGAGGATGATGATGATGATGATGCATAACAGCGAATACCAATATAGGCATTCCATTTCTCTTACATTTTTTCTAACAAATCAATAAAAAAATACATGCATAATATTTTTATTCTGTGGCTTGGCCTGGCATTTTTCCTTTCCTTGTCTACTCCACCTTCTCCTCAGAAAAATGCAAGGTGATTACACTACACACACACACAAACAGGAACACCTATGTAGGTATATACCAACGTGTAGTAAAAAATATAAGGCATCACTGCCATCATGATCATCACCATGGTCGTCACTACAACAACCGTCATTACAATGTAGCCCTCCTTTCTATATACCTTCTGTTCCAATCCACCCAACCACTGAAAAAAGCTCGAGACAAAAGGAGAAAAATAAGCGAGCGAGGCAAACAGAGAGAGAGAGAGAGAAAGAAAAGTAGAAAGAAAGAAAAAGAAAGTGAAAGAAAATGAAAAAAAGTTGATTTTTCTTCTTCTCTTTCTTTCTATTTTTTCTTCCTTTTCTCTCAACTCTTCTTTCTACATTTGCGCAAAAACGAGAAGGATTTGTCCAGAGAGAGAGAGAGAAAGGGAGAAAGAGAAAGCTAGGAAAAAGAGTTTGGCAGAGAATGTATGTGTGTACATGATGTCATCGTTCTCTTCTCCATACACACTACTATTTCTCTACACAGTCATAATAGAACATCTAGTGCTTTTTTAGAACAAGTAGTCGTCGTCCTCGTAGTAGTAGTAGTAATAATAATAGTCTTTCTTGGTTTTGTCCTTCTGTTGCTGCTACTGCTGCTCCTACTCCTGCTTTCTCCCTTCCTTTCTAAAAAAAATGCTAGTGGATACTACTTTTTTTGCTGATTATATACCTCTCAGCATATCCATGTATATATATGGACGTGTAGTGTGATATATATTATTTGGGAAAGGCTAGAGGAGAAAAAAAGAGAAGACCACCGGGGTCGGTATCGGTCGTTCGTCGTCCTTGCGTCGTTTTCCCTTTTTTCTCTTTCTCTTTCCCGAAAAAAACGACCACTACTACCCACCACCACCATCACCAGTACTACAGCTTCCACTACTATTACTACCACTGTTTCTCTGCAAAGCCAACAAAAAAACTTTCTCTTTCTGTGTGAATGTTGTGCTCGCAGTTGTAGTCGTAGTCTTCGTCGAATAGCATCCACACACACACAATATTACATACCAATCCATCCATCCATCCACTACCCACCACCACACGACCATCAGACATCTATTATGTATCTCTCTCTCTGCTAAATACACAGAGAGAGAGAGACTAACAAACATTCATTCGTTTAGAATGGGAATGGGATGGATGGATGCATGGATGGATAGATGGGCTTAAATAAAATCGAACAGAATCCTTTTTCCATCGCATCCCATCTCCTTCCTCCATGGCTCGCTCATTCTGATGATGATCATGATGCTCATTCCATTCGTTCTTTCCTCCTGCCTTTCCTTTCTCTCTCTCTGTTCACTTTCTCTTTTCATATATAAAAGGAGAGCATGTATTGGTTAAATGGATGTTCCCAAAAGGATTTCCCTGAAAATGATTTTCACTGAAAGAGAGAGAGAGAGAGAAAGTTTCACAAGCAGAGGAAGAAAGAAGCGGGGAGATAGCAGAGCAGACCACCACCACTCGAAGCAATCCTACTTTTACTCTCTCTCTCTCTCTCTTTATTTGTCCATCTATCCATCCATCTATCTCTTGTAGCCCTCCATTCTTAATACTACATGATCATCATCATCATCATTCCACGAGCATCTTTTTCTCTTCTCTCTTTTTCAAGTAGCCAGCCCTTCTATCTTTTTTATGTCCCTACACACATGTTTACCTCCTACTTCCCTGCTCACATTTTTCCTTCCTTTTTTTATTCTCTCTCTCTCCGTTTTTTCTCTATCGAGTTGTAACGACCAACCAAAATCGTCCAAATCGACTGTCCGTCCGTCGTCCGCTTGCTTTGCCGAGTGAGAGAGAAAGAGAAAAAGAAGTGTACAAGGAGAGTGGCGGTGGATGGTAGTAGTTGGGCTGTCCACGCATGAAATATAAGCGCCAATTCTCTCTCTCTCTCACTCGCCAACTCTTCTTTTTCTTTCTCTGGTGGTGGTGGCGATGGTGCTCTCTGGCTACTATAACAACTGGCATAGAATGCTTACACCTAGCTATTATATATTGCTATAGAAGTAGCATTCACTATAGATAGTGATGGTGGTTGTTGTGGCAGTAGTAAAAAAGGAAAGGTCTACTCCTTTTTCCTATTGAGAGTAACCACCAGTGCTGCCACGATAATAATATATACAGCAATGCAATGCTCACATATCCCTTTTCCCTATTACATTTTATCGAGGGACTTGTGTCCCAAACAACAGGAGAAAATAAATGTAATGCTTTCTCTCTTTACCACACATGGAGAAAGAAAGAGAGCTAGGAAATGATCCAATGGAAAGTATGAGGAGCGGTGGTTGGTAGAAAGGATTTTTTTGTGCTGGTCACTCTCTATTGCCTTGTCCACTACTGGGCAGTGTAGTGTGACTTGCTCATGCTCTCTCTGAACTTGCTCGCATTAGTGGGAACTATTGTAAAAAGAAGTTCACGGATAATACGCATTATGGTTGCAGAGTATGATCTGTGCGTGTGAGCGTATGTGTATATGAGATTACGTGAAGGTTGAAAACCTTGGCTAAGGAAAGAAAACTTGAACTTTTCCCCTTCTTATATTTATTCATTTTTGTTAGAAAGTTGTTCAAAAGTGGAAAGGATAAAATTTCATGGAAAATATTTTCTCTGGACGGTAAACTTAGTTTTGTAGCTGAGCTGCTGCTGCTGCTGCTGCTGCTCCTGATGAGGACGTTTATGATGGGATGCGTGCATACTAAATAATATTATTATTACGCAATGCAATGGATTTACAAGACTAGAGAGAGAGAGAGTCGAGGAACGTAGCAGACGCATCTCTTTCTGTTGCTGTGTATCATGAGACGATGATAATATCTTGATGATGATACTGCTTCTTCGTAGCCATGTCTCTTTCTCTCCACTAGAAAATAAAGTGGAGTAGCAGTTTAGCAGTTTAGTAGTAAAAGCTCGCTTGATGTAATAATAATAGTAGTGGAAGTAGCAGCGTCCTCCTAGTCGACATGTATTACATGTGCAGCAACCTATACAACATGCATATTATGTAGATAAGTTGAAAATGTGCATGGCATGCTGCAACAGCAGTCTTTCCACCACTACACCAACCAAACCACTGCCATGATCATCATCATCATCTCCATGAAACACTTCTCTCCTCTTTCTTTATGAATGTTTTTGCAAAGTTTATGTAGTAGTAGTAGCAGTGTGCAACGGTGATAAAGGAAAGGCCAGGCCAAAGAGAGAGAGAAAAATGAAGACTTGGCTAATGGCGAGGATGGTATGCGGAATGCACAGAGCTATTTCTTACAATTATGCAACTTTTAGCTCTTTCTCTTTAAAATGGAGACATAGTTTTTGGCTGGGTAATTAGACTGATTATTATTATTGTTGTTAATAGAGGCACTCACTTGTTGAGCAAGGTGGGTTATAAGGTGGACTTATGGCAATGTTTCAATGGATGCATTAGTGTAACATTGAGAATATGCAAAAATAATGTGTTTTTGTGCACGTGGGTAGGAAATATTTAGTAATAAATAGTCTGAGGGTGATATGGTAATTAATATCATTGAGTTTGTTGCAGTTGACTCTATACTCGATTGCTGACCATGATCATCATGAGAACTGAAAAAAAAATCCATTTTTCTGGAAAAGCACTATTGAAAACCAGTGGCTGAAGATGATAATGATGAAATGTATCGATCGATCAATAAAATATTCTTCTTTTTCATCGTGCAGAATGATGCTGCTGCTCAGCCAAGCTACGGCAGCTAAGCATAGGCAAGCAAATTGATGGACGAAAACCCTATGTCGTCCGTCTAAAAATATATTCAATGTGTACCTATACTCTCCTGTTACTGATGCAGGGAGGCAAGCATTGATGATAAAATTATAATATGATATGCCAAATTACCTTTTATATTCGATGATCGTCGTCTTTGCTGTAGCTCTTGTCTTAAGAGTGGACTCTTGTGGACTCTGCAGCTTTGGCTCGCATTCTCTTTTCTTATTTTTTTTTTCGTTATCAACTCAACAGCAGCAACAGCAAAAGTAACTTTGTCGAAGCAAGATTTTTGTCCTCTAGTTTTTATATTTATTATCATCATTTTCTCTCTCTAGCTCTCCACTCGAAAAACATGGATAGACGAAGAAGGGCTAATTTGCATAAAATGTTTTTGGCATGTAGAAGTAAACTATGCACAATCATGTCCCTGGCCACTACTCTCTCTCTCGCTCCACTTTGCTTGTCGTTGTGTGTTGGACGACAGAGAACGACAACACAAGAAGGAGCAACGGTAAATGTCTAGTAGTAGCTCAGTATCATTTAATTTTGCAAGCAAAGCTCGTTTACAATTTAGAAGAATGCTACACGACCGCCGGCTATATTATCCGTCGGCTGGACTCTTGAAAAGAGGACGGGGTTGGTAGTGAGCGTGCAGGCCAATTGATTAAAAGTATTCAAAGAATTAGATGTAAGCGTCCGTTTTCTTCTTATCAATTTCCATATCATTTTCATATAGGCACATATATAGAGAGAAAAAACAGTGAGAGGAATTTTTTATGCAACTTATGAATTTCAACGAAATAAAACAGTCTATATACCTACAATATTTGTAGAGTAGTAGAATAGAATAGTATTTGGTGGTGAACCTGTATCACCTACAGTTACTACTGTACTTCATTCGGGCAAATGGATAATGGTTCAAGGACAAATCCATAAATATGTATGGACAAAAAAAATCACAATATGTAGCATTAGATGATCACAAAACTGAACATTTTGGCTACTTTATCTACTCTGGTAAAGGTTTATTTTTATGTGAAAAAAAGTAAAAAGGAAAAGAAAACCCTATTTTTTCTTCGTCTTTGTTGTGAGCTTGTTCATGTGGAAGACGTCTCATTTCCACTGCTATTACCGACCAACGACATACTATTCTTATTATTGGATGATGTGATGGATGTGTGACAAGCTTGTTATGATTACTTTCTTGATATACCATGTGTATGTTTATATGTTTCATGTATGTACACATTCCTTCTTTAAGGGCTTGAAAAATGGAATGTGTGCAAAGTGATGACATGTAATACGAACACGGTAAACGACCATGGCGACCAATGCTGTGATGGCAGGGATGATTACGACGATGTAGAATTTTTGTCCCTTTTTCCAAGGGATAAAAAGGAAGTTGATGATGAAGCCCTTTTAAACCTGACATACCTACTTATCCTGATACACATTGTCTGAGAGATAATAGCATTTACGCGGAGTGGAACATTTTTAGAGAAAAAATGGAAATCTAGTTTGAGTGATTTTTTTGTTTGGGCAGTAGTAGTGGTTATGATGATGGTACTTGTATTCAGGATCAGGATGATGCGATGTTGTTGATGATGATCTCATTAGCGAAAAGAAAGAAAAAGACAAAAGGGGAAATGTTATCAGGATTATGATCGTCGTCGTCGTTGTCCTCATTGCTATCCTCATCACCATGTCATCATGACTCTTTTTAGTGATCTTGTTGATGATGATGTCCGTGTGGTTGTAATGGAGGAGAAGTGAGTGGCTCTCTTCTCCTCCTGATGATCACGATGAGGAAGGAAAGGAAGAAAAAGCCAAGACATGATGATGATGATGATCGTCATCAAAAATTGTCCTCTCAAAGGAGGACAATGAGGTTTTCCTCTTTTGTTTTTTTCCTGTCTCCTCCTCTTCGTTTTTTAATAAGGGCAGCAGCAGCTTTGGCAATTCAGCGAATAATAATTAGTAAGAGAGGAGCAGGGGAGGAGGAGGAGAATGAAAGTGAAAATGAAATGTCACTTGACGTAATAAAATAATAATATTAAAAATGTCTAATTTTGGGGTAATGCTATGTATAGTAGTACAGGATGAGTATAATAGGACAAGAAGGTCAGGTCAAAATTGTCTATGATATCAAGACAGAAAAAACGAGAGGAATTATTGGACCTTAGCTCATCTCACTTTGTCTCTCTGTTTATTATGTGATATTTTTTGTCTGTTTCTGCGGCATTTTCTAAAAGGTCAAAACGGACGTGTAAATTAGCTCCTACAATGATGTGAGACAGTGACTAACACCGCCACTGTCTCATCGTAAACCATAAAATTGAACTATAACTGCACTGATATGTGTACTTTCATGTAATAAAAATAGTGTCATAGATTCGTAAGTGCATTAGTGTGTACTTGAGAATGGAGAATTGTTACAAAAGGCCTTTTGCGGTGTTTCCAGCGTCCTCAAACTAATACGGGTTGTCCCTGGTAATCTTAACTATCATTATGGAATTCATTCTAAATCGGAGCTTTGCAAAAAACGAACATGTACTAAAGAGACTAAATAATACTTGATGTAACATTGAAACTACCGTTAAAGGGCCTATATCCACAATCATTTTTTACATACCAATTATATCATTAATCCCTATGGAACCTCACAGCAAACCCACTGAAAACCTGTGAGGTTTATTGCCAGAGAGAGAAAAAGTTTTCCTTAAAGGTCCAGAACTGTTTTTTCCGCTAAAACACAATCACCATCGGGAGAGCTGTACAGAACGAAAATATTTAGAAAATCGTGTTTATAAAAGTGTACAACAATATGTAATATTACGCTGACGGTAGTGATGACCATGTGCACGACTCACTGTATCCATCCGTCCATCTCATATCGAACAAAGCGAAAAGACCCTTTGCCTCCTGATTCTGATGACGATGTTGGTCCTTCCTCATCCTTCATAACAATATTTTTTCTCATTTCATATTTTCCATCACAAACTATAATATACATGCACCTATAAAATATCTCATATCCTGATCATCATCTTTGTGAGCATATAGTATGGTATGTGGTATGAGCATTGAAGAGAGTTGAGGAAAAAACCTTCGCCCTCTGTGAAAAAGGGCATCATGATGATGGATACGGTTTTTAATGTAAGCTCAGTCACACTCACACAACAGCCAAAAAACCTCTCTCCCTGCTTGTTTCTCTCTTCATATTTCATAAACAATATACGTTTTCGCTATGTGCTTGCGAGTGGAGTGAGAGTGAGAGTTTGAGAAGACATGCCTGTTTGATGGAAACTTTAAAAAACTGATGACCCTTGCTGCCGGTCAGACTCCCTACCATCATCATGGTCCATCATCATCAGCATCATCATGTACCCTAAACAATGGCATGTTTTATGCATGTAGCAGCAGCAGCAGCATATTTCTCACAAAAACTCACACACAAAAAAAGTTATGAATAATATGTTGTAATGAAAAAGTACCCTGTTTCTCGAACACACACCTAAATAATATTTCATATTTCCAACACAGTTTTTTTAGAAAGACTCGTACTAAAACTTTCTGCTTATTTTTATGAATTTTTATTCTTTTGTATGATTTTTTTTCTTTCAAAATTTTCGCATCTCACAAAAAAAATAGAAAAGTTTACACGAGATATTTTGTGTATGTTTTCGCACTTGTGTGTTAAATTTCTCATGATTTTCTCAAAAGCTTTGTGGGACGCTATACTTTCTTGTATGTTTTGGTGTCATTAATTCATAGCCAGTTACCACTGAACCAAAACTGTTGTAGGCATTGACAAAAACAGTGTATGTCCACACCCTCCTTTGCTTCTTTGTACAACAATTGAAACATTTTAATTGCGCATTTTTCTATTTCTCTTGAAACATTTCATACAACTTTGTTTAGTTGCCAAGTAGTAAAACTTGGAACAAAGGAAACGAGAACAGTTTTCAACTTTATCATCGTCACCCGAGTGCGTTTCGTGTTTAATCAACTTGATCAAAGTGGACTCTGGGCTAAACGGGTTGATTCATACTTGCGCTCCTACCACCGCAGCACGTTGCATTTTAATTTCGTGCAAACTTTGCAGTTTCATTTTTAAGCTTTATACTTTTCTGACCAGTTCCGCAGCTTTATCTAAAATTGAGACAATGATAATCAAATGGGAGGCTCAGCCAATTTTCTATGAAAAATCCCCAAAAAGTATTCAAGTGGAACGGTGACTAATAATAATGACCAGTAGCCTGCATCTCTGTCACTTTGGTCTGGTCAAACACGACAACTCATCTTCGTGTGTTCATATCTAATAGCTTTAATAACACGACGCTCGACATTATCATGATGCTCACTCCACTGCTTCTGCTACTCAAGCAGATTATTATCCAACATCCCGTTTTTTTCTTCAAACCTAAAAGCTCCCATTGTTTTGCACGCACATCATCATCAACTTCTCAAGTGCCAGTGTACATATTATATGACATGAGTAGCTATTATTAAAGCTCAGGCTATATATATGTCTGTTTTTTAGCTTCGCTCTTGTAGTAGATGTTGTGGTGATGAAGATGGTCACACACACAAGAAAAAACCGCGAAGAAAGAATAAAGCAGAAAACCAAGGTCCATAAAACTGAAAAACCACCGCGACAACAACAAGCAATAAAAAACTGAGAGGATGACGATGATGATGATGTCGACAGAAGAAAAATTGTCCCTTTTTTAAAAAACATGCAATAAGGCAGAAGAGGAGAGCAAACCAAATCCAAATAACCAATATACATCACACACTCTACATGATGGACTTGTGCTGTATGTGCAGCAGCACAAAGTAATATTAATCCGGTCGGTAAACAATATTTACTCACAGACAGTTTGAAACTCTCTCTCACCACCACCACTACCGACCGCCACACAAAAACCATAATAGTATCACCAGCATCATGATCATCATCTCTGAAAAAATGTTATAGCATCTTACACTGTGTGGGAATAATATATATTATATTAACTTCAAGAAAGACAGGAGCAGAGGCAGAGACCAAGGAAGCTAGAAGTATTTTTATACCTATTTATTTTCTTCTTTATTTTTAAGGTACTTTTTTTCCCTTCTCCCTTCCTTCAGAGCTATTATAGCGGTATCATGTCCGTTGTTGTTGGACCACTAAAAAATAAAGTACAGAGTGCACACACACACATCACACACTTGAAGGAAAAAACGTCCCAAAAAATTTTTCAACTCAAGAAAAACTACTACATCAAAGCGACATGCATGACCATGTCGAGGGAAACGGATGTACGAAAATACTTTATCTATTTTTTACCGTACAAGAAAAAATAAGACTCATGAGGATAAGCAATGATGATAATAATAGTCGTAGTGGGAGTTTTTAGCATTAGGTATACATACATATTGTCTTGCTTTTATAAAAAATTATAAAAAGTTTATGTTGAATTCGCTAACAAAAAATAATAGGTAACCTACAAAATGTTTAGAAGGAGAAGAGTCGCACGTGTAGAGTTATGTTTTTAAATGACCAGAAAGTGTGCAGAATGTCATCATATTAGCATCATCATAAAGGAATTCCCAACCAAGTTCAAATCTCAAGTCAGGGTAGGAGCAGCATTGACATTTATTGTTGGTTGCTGTTTATTTCTGCTCGATTAGAAGTACTGATAAAGTAAGTATAAAGTGTAGTAAGAGCCCAGCAACAACGGATTTCGCGAGAAATTGAAATGTTGAAAAACAAAAAAAATGGATTATTATAGTTGAAGACGATTAAGGATGCTACTTGTGCGATGAATTTTTGGTCTACTTACCTTGTTTTTCATTATAAAATCAAGTGGGAATAAATTAAACACGTGTGTGCACTTTTCGTCAAAGAAAAAGACGAAGAGTTCAGCTTAGAGTAGAAACTAGACTGTCTCTGTAACATTGACTGCGGAGTGCGTTCTTCGCAAAACTTATCATGATACAGATCAGTGTTATATGTTGTGTAAGTGGTGAATAATGAATAAATATTTTTCAATTTTGGCGAGTTAAAAATAAGTACCTATGCATTGCAAAGAAATATTATATAAACAAAAATGAGCCAAGTGAAAAAAGGGTTACAGAGGACATGTCACACGCAGGCCAGGCCATGACGAAGGCAAAAAATATGTCAAGCCAGAGAGACACAAGACACTACTTTTTCATTCTTTACTTCATAATATTCAAATTGTATCATCATTTTTGAAAGCTGAGAGTTTCAATTGAACAAAAACACAATTTGAGAAAAAGAAAGTTGAAGACACATATGCACACATGGTGATACTCTCTTTACTCTACAATTCGTCTCATCTTTTACCCTTTCGTTTTGTTGGTTAAAGGGCTCTCATGTTCTTACGGTTGGCGTTTTTTTCTCTCTGTCCGTGTGAATATGAATAAAAAACAATATCCATTTTCTTTAAAACATCATAAGGTCAGCAGCCCACATGTGTTTCTCCTTGTTTGCAATGAATGTCCCACGACGACGAGGAGAGAAAATGTTTAAAAAATATATTCATCCAGTCAGAACGAAAATGCACGATTTGGTCGTCAGCTTCTTCTGTCTTCTTCTTTTGTGACTCAGGTCATTTTTTGACAAGATACTTTTTTCCAAACAAAAAACTCTCAAAAAACGATGGTTGGATATATTTTTTACTACTGCTGCTGTTATCGCTTTTCTTTGCAAAGCATATAACACAGTTGTTCATCTCATTCTTGTAAGGTCCTTCTTCTCTTCATGAATTTCATCCCCCACCAAAAATATTTCTTCTCTCTCTCTGCCTCTAATCCTTTTGTAGTAGTAGTAGCGTATTTTTTGCGTTCATGTAAGCGGATAATATGTTGTGATGTGACCACGAAAACTCATAAGACGTGGAAAGACGATGATCATAATTTTTCCGTTACTCTATCCCTTCTCGCTGGTATATTATTTTTTATGATGATGTCCATATGGTCCATAAAAACTATATTTTTTGTTGGAAAAGAAGCCGAGAGAAGCAAAGAGAAGAAGAAGCAAAAAATAAAACAGAAGGAAAAAATATTGCTGGCAGAGTCGTTTGAAAAACATTCATTGGATATTTTGGATCAAGCTGAAAGTGAAGACATATCTTTCATGGAAATACATAATATGTGAACGGATTATCTAACAAAGTAATCTTTCTTCATGACAATTGCAATTCCTCCTCAACTCTGATCTTTCGTCAACTTGATGATCATGTTTTAATTTTTATTGCTCTTGTCTCGATGGTCGTTGTCGTAGTAATCATCGTCACAGTTGTAAGATAAAAGAAAAGAGGTACATTTTTCTGCGATGGAATTATTTTCGGTGGAAAGACGCAAAGCAACATAATCACGAGTACGACAACGGCTACTGGACATTTTAAGGATTAAGTTGAATTAGAGGGGAGCTCATTATCAGTGGAATAAATCCATCTTGCTGTCGCCATAAAATTGCTCAACGGCTCTATACACAACTCATTCATTCTATGGCATCACCACTAGCACTAGCTCCTCAATAGTATACAGCGTGGTAGTGGCTAAGTTGAAGAAGACCTAGTAGAAGGCCACGGTGTTGATTAAAAAAGGCGATAATTTTTTCTTCGCTTTCTCGTTCCCTGTCTCGGATAATCATCTCGGATGAGCATGAGTACTCCTGTTCAGAGTGGTAGTTAGTACGAGTCCATTTTAATTATCTTCATTTATTCCAGACTCCTCTTTCTTCTTCTTTCCCTTTTTATTAGCTTTCTTCACCGTTCCTGAATTTGTCTTCAACCAGAGAGGAGCGGTGGTGGTGTGTGCAGTCACTTTTACATTTCATTAAACTACCATTGACAATTATTATTGCCTTTATGTCCATCCTCAAAACACTATAAAGTCGGGTGAGCACTTGGCTGAGACTTTGGTTGAGACATTGAACGAGGTGCTTCGTAGCTTCTTAATTATCACTACGCTCATCTTTTTTCTTCCATTTTTTCGGAGGGTTTCTCTTATATAGGGGCACACACAGGAAGTCCGTTGTTTCCCTACGACTCAATATAAAACTAATACATCCAGTCACTCTGGGAGACTTGTTAATTATTTTATTTTTTACCACAGGAAAATAATCAGATATTATGGCCGCGCTCCTATGTGTGCTGCTCCCTTCATCGTATACTTTTTTATTCCCTTGTTTTATACCAAGGACCTCCTTGTGGATAACTGCTCTTTTACCTTCTTATATATTTTTATGGTGCCGGCACTTTAATAAAAGTAATTGTCCTTATAAAAATATCATGCTTTTACCCATGCTTATACGCTATCAACATCCTCCTCGTAAAAAATTCAATTCATTTTTTGGCGTGCTTAGAAACACACATCACACATCCGAAGAATTTTTTAAAAGTTTCTTGAAAAATCAGGGTCAGTTCAGAAGGATGGATGAGTGAATTTGAGTGAATTGGTGAAGAGAGGACACATCTTCCGTTTGACTCTTGAAGCCCTAAAAACCATGTACATTATTACATGTATTTTTGCGTCAGCAGCAGCAACATGCCTACAAGTTCATCCATCCATTCATTCGGTTTTTTTGTCTTATCAATTGAATCGCACATGTTGTCAGACAGTCAGATAAAGAGAGAAGTCTACATAACGGTACCAGATCGTTCATTTTCTTCTTCTTTTTTTGGGAGTAGCTTTTTTATGAATGCTCATTGCTCACTGCCTCTACAACTCCTCTCGAGACATTTCCGGTCTTTGAAAAAATGTACCTGCTTCACTAGGTTGAAAAATTTAACAAGAAAATGTTGTCGGCTGATGATGATACTGATGATGATGGGAAAAAAGGGGTACACCAGTCAAACATCATAATATTTTTCAACGAAAAAAACTATATATATTTTTAGAGAAGATAATCTTGTAGTATCCATCCGTCCATCTTCTTGTCTTATTTGCTCACTCATGCTATTTGTTGATGTGGCGATGATGATGACGAAGACGGCGAGTAGGATGGCGAGCATGAGAATTTCAAGTAGAAGAAGAGAGGATATGAAGCGATGACGATGATGGTGATTGGTGTTGATGGGAAAAAAGTCAAGTTATTTATATATCTTCTCTCTTAATATTATTTAATGGATTTGCCCAAAAGGAAACTTTAAAAAACTTTTGGCTAAAATAAATATTACAATGTATCTAGTTGTCGTGTCCTCTTTTCATCATTATTTTGTGGTCTGCGCGTCCGTTACAAATCTTTCTGGTTTCTAAACTATATCATGTGCTATTGCTCCCTTATAGCATGTCAAAACAAGTAGATTGTGATAATATCATTTGTTGAAAATCTTGATGATTTCACGCATGTAAACATAATAATTCTACTACACAATTTCGATAGTGTCCGTGTATATACCTGTGTACTTTCTAGTTACGTATGGAATAAAATACCACTTTATGACCCCTCCATTATAATTAAGACCATTACAAATTGACCTCGTCCAACTCAAACTGACCCATTATTATCGCCATTATTGTTACAAAATAAAATGGCTCAATTATTACACACAGTGTTTTTATAAGATTGCATTCCAAGGCATTCATATTTAAATAAAAAATCACTTTTTTTATCACACAAAAGCGTCACGTTTTTTTATGCTTGCTCATTCCTCTTTCTCGCTCATGGCTTGACTTGTGGTCTTGCTTGCTGTCCTCTCTCACTCTCCTCGTCAGTTACAACGTTTCGAAAGCCTCTCGCCTCTCGAACTAAAAACAACAAAATATACACCACGAAATGAAGAAAATGAATTGAGTCACTCATTCAGCCAAATTGACAGAAACAGAGAGAGAGAGAGAGCACCTGGCAAGTTCATGACTCTTCATCATCATCGCCATCATGTCATATCGCACGTCCTGCCATTTTTTCTCTCTCTCTTTACCTTTTTATCTCACCTTCTCAATCTCCTTTTCCTCTTTCCTTAAAACATAACGTCAGTAGTGGCGGCATTATCGCGACATACGCAGCAGCAGCACTATATAGTAAAATGATGATGATGCGATGTATGGCGATGGACGGAATACGAATTAGCAATACAAGTCATGTTTACATTTTTTCGAAATTTGCATACCACCTCCATAATATTATTCGCGTTTTCTTATTCTGTTGAAATTTATTATTATTTTTTAGAATGTCTTGTCTAGCAAGTCTAGAGTGAGTGCGGAATGGAGATTTTTTTTGATTTGAATGCCTATTTTTCCTCCTAAAAACGAAAATGGCTAAACAAATGTAATATTTTGCATGCATCATATCATCGTGCACGCGCATTATCGTTACATGAGAATATCATTATTATTATTATTACTACTACTATTGCGATTACTACAACGATATGATAAGGTGAAATAGTATTTCTCTTTGATATAATAGGCAGGTATTCAAAAATCATCAAGAATGCTGCGCGTTCCTGTTTTTTATGTAGACGTAATGATTATGAGGTCCTTTTGGCCTCGTTGTTCATTGTTTTCGTGGAAACAAAAGAAAGAAAAGACTTTTTTAAAGCTGCTGTGTCCAATAAAAAAGTTGAACATGTGCTGCAGCTACTAGTAGTGCAAAACCCAAATAAAAATGATGTGACCATGTTTTTAATTGTTATTATTCAAACGGGAGAGCTTGCTTGGAGCGAAAAAAAGAAATCAGAAAACTAATGCGAATGTGACATGTGAATGTAATTAATAAATTCTTGAACTTTTACACCATCTCTCTCTCTGTGTGTGCCCGTCTCAAATTATAAAGGTAACCTGTTAATTTAGAAGGACGATACACCTCTGAAAGGCTGATCATAAACTGAAACAAAATTCGTGTGTGGTTTCATCATTGGCAGACGCCAGGTTTAATAGATTGAAGTATTTTTGCTCTATTAAAAAATATAATCAATATTTAATAATATTCAATATTGAAACGGTGCATTGGAAGGAGAGAAAAAATTAATTAGATCGTGTTGGGGATTTTTGGGCCATCGCCTTCAGAATAGGCAAAGGCCAAGAAACCTACTCTATTCTTTGACACTAATCTCCATGCAACCACCGCTTTATCACTTTTTGCATTGGAAAAGACAACAAATGAAAAGAAGAAAAAGACGGATTAAATATTAGTATTATTATTATTATGCAAGCATTCTTTTCGCACAAGATATTCGACGGAGACTGGTATGACCATGAATAAGGGGAGTAGTCGAGAAAGAGGAATTTTTATTGCTGTCTGTGAGCATGACTATTTCGTTGCATTTAATATTACCAATATTAATACCTACATGCGCAGGCAATAATAATGCCAGTATAATACAGCGTGAAGTAAACATGGGAACTGATCAAAGAGGGTAGCTATAAGGAAAAAAACCTTGACCAAAAAGAAGATGGAAGCAAATTCCATACTCCAACGCCTCTCTCATGAGCAATGACTAATAAAAAATATTAAGACGCAGTTTCTTTAAACATTTCCATAGCAATTGCCATTGTCCATTATTGGTTATTATAATGTTTTATTTTTGCAAGAGACACTTACGATAACGACAAAATGATGATAAAAAGACGATGATCCTCTTATCTAAGCTTCTCTTCTCTAAAAAGATTATCACAAGTGAGGTCGGCACACTGACACCATACTTCGGGATCACCATTCGCTTTTCTAATCCAGTAATAGCAAAGCCGTTGATATGTTATCGGAGTTGACTCGTCATCGTCGCCACTATGGTTTTTTATTATCAGTCATAACTTGTAATAATTATTATATGCATTTAAGACGGACATAATGATTTTCTCAAGAAAGGAAAAGTAATAGAAGCATCACCCCGAGTTGCATCTCATCAAATTAGAGGGCAAAAGAATGTGAGAAAGCTTAAGTTGAACAAACGTTAATTTGTCACGTCGTCATTTATTCTGTCATCGAAGAGTTAATGATTTACTTGTATTTTCACACGAGAAAACATTGTACATAAATTTATCCAACTCGGAATCATCATCAATGCCAATAACAACACATGGTACAAATTCGGAAACAAAGAAAAGTGACAATGCACAATTTTTTCAAGAAACTTCTTGCAGGGTGGCGGTTGATGATTCTCACCACTTGTTTGAAAGCTTTTTGGTCATTCAATCCTTTCCAATTATAATTTTATCATTATTTTCCTCTGTTTTTCACGCTTTTCATTAGGAACTAAGCCCTTTTTACAATGTTTTAAGGGATTTCATCTCGTTTTTTTTTTTGGCTTGAGCGTTGCTGGAAAACAAAATCAAAGGGTACGCACAAACAAACGCATGCACATACTCGGATTAAATTTGAGTTCTCTAACAACGACGGCTATATACAACTATGCACTCTCCAACTCTTTATATATTTTTCTGGAGGAAACAATCGTTTTCATTCTGACTTGGTAAAGTTTTTTTTTTCTCCCAACAATAATCATACATGCACGCATTGTTGTATTTTCTGCATTTATTGATGATGTCCTGTTGTTATTGCAGTTGGAATGGAGAAGTGCTAGTGTAACGTTTTTATGTTATGTATTGTTGTTATTATTATTATTACTTATTTTGTACTGCTGCTGATTAGGTAACAGTTGGCATGACAGTTGGATTTTTATTTTTTTCAAGTGCTCCCAGTCACCTCCACAACCACTACTCGAACGAATTGTATATTTGGGCATTGCATTACTTTTCTTCTCTCATCTCGGGAAAAAGTGATAGCCAAAGGGTACCCCATTGCCAACACAACAACAGCAATAGTAGCTTCTCTCATGATGAAAGGGTTTCATGTATACACTTTTTCCCTTAAAAATTACCAGCTTTACCTACTTTTTATTGTCCATTACCCTCACAACAATGTGTATATATACAGGGATTACTATGTTATATAATTTTTTGGCACAGATGATGACGGACGACGGTGTGGTGTGCGGTGTTGGTGGTACTGATGTTGATCTAACAATGATAACAGGAGGCACACACAGTTTGGTGCACTGCAGCACATCAGCATTTTTTGTGGAGAAAAGAGAGAGAAAAACTATTAAAAGAGTTCGTTTTTAAACATAGATATTAAGAAACGCATTCCTACTTTCCAGAGGAACATTTTCACATAAAATTATTGAAAAGGATGTAAAAAAGTAAACCGGTGCTTTGTGCTGGTCGTGGTAAACTGAGGAAACAATAAGAAATAAAAATCATCCATAGAATAATAGCAGTTAATTGATATGTGTAGCAGATAATAATGATAATGAAGGGATGAGTCTTCTTCATTGATTATAATTACAATATATTTTATTAAAAAATAGATCAAAATGCAACAGCTGTAAATGAATGAGGGATACTATTGTCAATTAATGAATTTAAGAGAAAAATCGAAGAAAGGAAATTGGAGGGCAATTTTTATCCATAAAAAAGTTTATGCATGCAACTCATCAAAATCATCTCTTTTCCTTGCATGATCAAAAATCTTAATGTACTAAAGCTTGACCCAGGTTAGGATACTATTTTTTTTGTATCCTTCACCTTCACCAGAGAGGGTTTTCTGTGTAGCCAAGGGCTACCGTTTCTCCAACAACTTGTATGAATCAGCTTTGCTTGCGTTTTTTTGTCCACTTTTTTTCTGTCGAAGCGGATGGACGATGATTGTCAGGATTAATGTGTTTCCCTACACACATAACAGCGGCAGCAGTAGATAGAAATAGAGGAAAAGAAATCTAAAACGCTATAAAAACAACAATAGCAATAATAGCAAAGCCGACTGATATTATATTTCAAGCGTCGGAGGTGATGCGTGTGTGTGTGTGTTTCTTGAAGGTTTGTTCATCAAGTAAAAATATAAATGTATTGGCCGGCTGTTGCGTTTTTTAAGACATCTCTTCTTGATCCATCCACAGCTCTCCCTTTTTTAAACATTTTTGCTTGCCAAAGAAAAAAATGCTGGAGATGAAAAAAGGGCTTTAGTATACCTTAACATCTTTCTGGATATGTGTAGGTACTTAAGAGCATATATATTTTAAAGAGTGTGTCCCAAGGGCACCTACATTAGATGCGTGTGTGCGTTTGGGAGGCACAATCTATTTATGTTTGGCCTAGGCCTTGCTTCACCATCATCATGACGATAATCCACCAAGATGGAGAGAAAAAACTGGTTTTTCTTCTTTTCAGCAGCTTCGGATTTAAAAAAAATATTCATTCTCTCTTTCTTGTTTTTTTGCTGGTCCCTTTTTCCAAGTGTTTCTTGTTTGGCCTCTACCTGTTTCAGTGACGGAGGAGCTGGCAGTTGAAAGTGCGTGTCTCCTGTATTTACAACAGTTGCTTTGCGTAACTGATGGACGGATGGACCAGGAAGGAAAATGAAATGAAAACCTTTTTTTATTAATCAAGCTTGATTGATTTTTTCTGCTGGACCACTGCTGTTGCTCCTGCATAAAAATATTACACTGGGGTTTTTCTCGCGTCAATGTTTTCTGTTTCAAGGACAAGGTCGTTTGCATGTATGTATCAAATTTTTAAGGGCTTCTCGAGCTTTTCCTTGAACAAAGAGCTAGAACAGAAGAAAAGCACATTTTTTTCGTTTGTTTCTCCATTCTGCTGCTGTTGCTGCAGAGCCAAATGACGATGCTTATCTTGCTTGCAATTTGATATCTTTTTAATCCATATACCGCCAAGCTATTTATAAAAACCATCCCATTTGTTTGCAGGAAAAACTGTCATTTGAAAAATTCTCATCGTCTGAATCTCCATTTCAGACCGTTTTTCCTCTCAGTCGGCTTAACTTTCTTCTGAATATGGTCATCATCAAGATAAACACTTTTTTGTATACCCAAAAACAAGGAATGCATCGAATTGTTGGAAACGATCATATAATCTATTTATATATACATTTGCAACAACTTTCCCATACAATTTGCCCAGGCTGGGCCACACAGTGAAGACGGCCAAGTAAAGTCATTGGTTTTTTATGATGATGACTGTATAGTAGTTTAAGCAGTCGGCTGAATGCCTATTAAACCTTAGCAAAATAAAACGTTGAAAAAGGACGGAAAATAGCTGGTGGGTTGGACTCTTTGTGGTTTTTTCTTTCTTTCTTCAAGATGCGGTGGACAATGATGATGATGATGAAGAAGTAGCCAGAAAATTGGTGGTCGCTTGAATATACTCTTGAATGGCACTGGTCTGGCCAAACATGGCCATTTACCTTTTCCTATTTTAAGGGAAAAAATAATGTGCGCAATAATCGTTCACTTGACTACTCACGACAACGATGACGGTATCTATCTCTGGCCTGTTCCTTTACAGTTTTACAGACTGGACACGACAAACCCATAAAAAATTTCCTACAATGGATCGTAAATAGGGAATATAAAGTCCACCAAAAAGGTTTTCTACCTGGTTTATTTATTTTGACAAAGATTTTCACATGAAAATGTAAACGAAGGAACTCGCATAAAAACTTTCGTGGTTTGCGTAAAGCTGCTTATTTTTAAGCTGTGTGTGTGTGTCTGTGATCTTAATTATACAGATAATGATGGACGGTCACCAGGAACTTTTTATTCTGAAAAGTAAATCTTTTGAATGAAAGCAAAGTTTGTAGCATAAAAAATTTGTCAACTGAAAGCAAGAAGCATACGATTCTATTCATTGAATAGTTCCCGTGGAATACATGAATAGAGAGACGACAGGACACAGTGATGAGATTGACACGAGAGACATGTACTTATCCTCATGTGCCTCTCAGCATAACTCTGCTAAAAAAAATTATCCTGCGAACTGTGTGGACCACTCCTTCAGTCATTGTTCACCGTACTAGCTAGTCATTACAATTTTATGTAGAAGAAAGAGAAAAAAGGGGTGGTTAATAATTGAAAGATGTAGATGATGATGAAGAAGAGGTCTCTCACGCAGTGGTGGTTATTTTTTCAGAAGGAGAAAAAAGGTTTTATTTTTGGATGTAGAGGGTAAAAATAGTGTATAATTATTGGCAACTGATGATCATGATGAGAAGGGCTGGGGTTTTTAGGTAGAATAAATAGTACTCAAAAGGGGTAATGGATTCTCTCCATTTTCTATATATATGTACTCATTTCTCCATCTGGGAAATAGGTAGTAATCACAATGAGGCAACGATGAAAGGACAATGGCGATTAAAAGCTTCGTTTTTCGAAAAGCTCTGGGAGAGTTGAAGTGTCAAACCCTTTTTTCACAGCAACCAGGAGGAAAATAGCTTTAAGAAATGAATGTTCAACTTGAGCTTGGCTACCATGTCATGCCATGTACTTTTTTACTTTTTAATGTCCATTGGGAATCTTTGACCAGGGTATAGTTTTACGATTGCTGTTATTCTTCCATTGTTTTTATTAGGATTACATTGGAAACGTAATTGCAGTTGTTTATATATTTATTATTATTTAATACTCCTTTACAACTTTAAGGCAAGAAGGGCTTTTACAACAATAGCAGTTTAGTTTAGATGCTGCATTTTTGCTCATTGGAACCGACCTCTGAAATCTTCATGGCATCCCTTTTGATTCCCTCCTCGTCTTGGGATATTTTCATTACGACGAGAGTAGCGTGCAAGCCAAAATATAAAGTAGCTTTTGCTCTAAATAAACCGAGCAATGAAAAATATTATATAAAGTTACCTATCCATATGGCATGCCCTGGATATACTTTGACCGCACAGTCTTCTTCATCGTTCCAGTGTGTACTTATAAGAGGTCCTTTTTTAACTAAAAAGGGAGAAGGGTAAAAAAAGGATCAAGGGATGTGATGGAAATGTAGTAGAGCTACTAGTACGCAAACCATTAAAAAGTGACTTTGTGTTGTTTGATGTTATTAAAGCTTGTCTGCCTTTCGGCTTCTCTCTAGTCAGTGCTGCTGCTGGTCAACCGGCATAGAAAGGAGTAAAAAATATATGAACCCATGTAGAATAAATGAAAGGCTTTAGTGGAGAAAATCCGCAATCACCACAACAGCCAACATACCACACCATCATGACCAGAAACAATTTGGAGTAAAGTGAGCAGCGTTTTCGAAAAAATATGTTTTAAAAAGGAAGAAGAAATCATGGGAAAAATATTGAATTTTTGACGCTCGGCCATATGGTCATGGAATAGAGAAAATGATTTGGATGAAGATGAGTATTATTTTTGTAGTTGCTCTAGTTACATCATCGGCAGCAGAGGATCATCGAGCATGACATGACGATATTTTCTGACGTGTAAGGTCAGTTCATTTTCTTATAGATAAACAAACGTTTATGGAGAGGAAGGAAATGCAGTTTAAACAGATGAAAAGGCAATCCAAATATCCATAAAATGAAATTAAAATAATGGCTGTACATAGATCAGGAGTAGAATAAATATTGAAAGTGAAATGGTTGCGTGGTTGAGACGGATTATATATGTTTTTCGTTTATTATTGTGATTGCTGTTAAATTCCAACCACTTTTGCTTTCTTTTCTCATTTTAAATCAAGGATCTACCAAATCCACCTTACAAGACAGGGATAGAAGAAATGAAAGAAAAAAAAGTTGAATCTTGACTATCAATCCAAGCATGTTGCGTGCCAAGAATTTTTAATGAGCCTTTTCCTCGTCTTTTTAAGCTAGTTTTTTTTTGGAGAAGGGTCCACCTTCCTCGTTGTGTAGGTCAGTGAGGCAGTGATAAGGCTTTAAAAAATGACAATAATCCTTTCAGAAAAGAAGAGTAAAACTTGTCCAGTGAGATTATTAATCTGTCTGTCTATTCATTCGTCTATTTTTTTTTGTTGGTCACCTTGACAAAGAAAAAAAAGAGAAATGAGATGATATTGTTGTCTAGGTCTGGCATCATCATTCTCATAATCTTGTTGAGAATGGTCTGTCCATTTTTTTCTATCCTGGTCATGCCACAAAATAACAATGAGTAGAGAAAGAGACCCTTAAGGGTACAATTATCATCATCGTCGTCATCATCATCTCCAATAAAAACTTGTCCGACAGCATTCCCCCAAGATAAAAAAGGAAGAACACGAAAATTGCCTTGCCTCCATTTCATTTCCCTTTCCATTTCAGCTTGCTGGTCACGCCAAAGGCGATGATGATGACGATCAAGGCAGGAAGAGAATCTTCTTCGCCCTATCTCTCTCTGGAAAGCTAGGATAATTGAGGATGACTGGTTATATAACAAGTGTTGCTGTAACTCCTGATGTTATAGAACAACTGGAATAGAATCTCTACTTTTTTATATCATCCACAGCTTTTATTATTATTTTGATTATCCCTATCTATTTGTGGTACACGGAATGAAAGGGAAAATGAAGGTCAAGTCCAAGCAGTCAGAGGATTTTAAAAAAAAGTTGCGTACAACAACTGGCCACTTCACTCTTCACTCTTCATCCTTGTCGGACAAACGAAATAGAGATGAAAAAAGTGGAAGAGATGATAAAAAAGGGCTGCGTGGTTGTACCCTTCTATATCAGGGCCACTTGATTCAACCATGCATACATGATGGACCAGCAAGATTTTTTTTCAAGGGCTTTTTATGGTTTTTTGTCTATCGTCATCATTGTTACGTGCTATTGCTTAAACATTCTTTGGGATATTTTCGACCAGCTTGCTCTTATTGCTGACGATGGTCCAGCTGCAGTCTTTCAGTTTTTTACATCTCCATAAAAAACATTCTACTTGTACTTCTTCATTCTTCGTTTTTAACACGCTCAATAAAAAATAACTGGTAATATTGGAAAAGAATTCATCAGTGGGGATACTGATGTTGCATATATCGCATAGTCTTGAACTTGGATGGATGCTTTATTTCAGAAATTTAAAACATTTCCTCTGAAACTGATTATTATTAGCGTTTAAGAAAGAAACAGAATGAGACTGAAATTTTGCTATAGCGATAGTTTTTAAACGTGAACTTTTCAGACAGATTTTATATTCAAGGTTAATCATTGTACTTGTCGTTATCATGAATTCATGTCATGTATATTGGTTTACGCATATTTTTTTTTCCTCTCAGTCCAGAATAAAGGTTGGTCCTTATACTTTTTAGTGAATCGAAACATTGAAAATACACATGAGCTGAGAGTAGGACAGACAGAACGACATGGTCATTTTTTTAAAGATTAGGATTACGAAATATACAAATAAAAAATATCCAGAGGAAAAGATTTTTCATGTTTCATTTAAAGTAATCTGTATCGTTGATGGTACTCTGCACATTGCACATCTAAACAGAAACATGAGAAAAAAGGTCAGTCTGCTGAAAGCTCTGTAGTAGCTAAAAACGTAACGGAAGAGGATTACACGAATTGCAGCAAACAATTGCCATAAAAATGTATAGGGAATTCCAGCAGCTCAAAATAGAGAGAAAAAGAGAACCTGACACTTTTTTATTCTCTCTTGTTATATTATGTGATCCAACCAAAAAAAACTACTCTCCATCTCTTTTCCTTGTGTAATTTAATAGTTGGTGTTCTCGTTAAAAAAACGGTCATTCTATTTGTTGTTACATCTTTGCCGAAAATGAATTGGATTTTTTTTCCTTTTTATAAAAAAAATAGGTAATAATATCTTTTATTGTTGTGTCTCTTCCTCATAATTATATGGCAATAAAAACGGTATACTAGTTGGCTACTACTGTTTTCACTCCGTTTCGGCAAGCAGAAATAGCCGAGATATTTATTAAAAAACTGTATTTTTCCAAAGTTTTAAGTCGGCTCTCTGGCTAACTTTATAAGTGCAAAGGATATTGTCTCTCTGTGTCAAGGTCATGCACACTTAATATTGTTGACTTAAAGGATAAATATCGTTATGCCAGTGTGTAAATTTTGTATAAATATTTCTCTCGCCTTCTCATGATGATATAGTGTTTTTGGTGGAACGTGAAATTTTTCTGATTCTTGGGATATTGGTCTTGATTCCCGACATAATCGGTCCTCATATTTCCGGTCGACCATCATATCATGATCTTCCCCATGCCAATAGTCAAGTCCGAGTAGTTTGCTTGCACTCTGAAAGAAAATGTGAGAACTGTTGCGAGTTAGGGTTTGTGTGACAGTAAAAAGAGAATCAGTGAAGCAGTTATGATCCCATCACACATATTTATCACCACTTAGGAAAACGAATATCTCTCTTTTTCTTTTTAAAAAAGTGCATTTGTTCGAGTGTCTTTCTGCTTTTTCCACATTTTTAATATATTTTCCCACCATTTTGTCTTTCCTCAGTCTTGACTCACTGAACAAGCAGATTGTCCAAAAACTGGTTGGTAATAATAATGACCACCATCATCACCACCACCGAAATAGCCAGCCAACCAGTCAGCCAGCATCCTCTCTCTCTCTCTATTTTTTACAATGATACCAACTCATCATAAAAATTGTCTCGTTTGCTCCGCACTTCCGTTTTTCTCATGAAAACTTGGCAACCGCTTATATTAAAAAACTCGGTTGCATTTTCGTGAGGCTGAAGACATTGAATACGTGTTTGCATACCTAAATGCTATAATAATCTACAACAATACTTGTGTCAAAATCCCGTGCCATATTAAATGCATATTATCATTTACACCATACCTTATATAATCATCATCATCCTTTACACATTATTATCGTAGATTTCAGTCTTGAATTTTCATCGAAACACCGAAAAATCAAAATCCCACAAGGACAACAGCAGCATAAACGGAATTAGCAACTATGCCACCTCACCATCACCATACATATATTCCATTCCACACAGTCCATTACCTCTCAATCCCATACAGCACCAGTCAATATTGCTCCTTTCTCAGGGAAACAGTTCTTCTAGATCTCTACAATAAAGGAAAAGAGGGAGACGGAGATGCCCACTCTTCTCTCAGAGATTTGTGATAATGATGAGTAGGTATATCAAACTATGAGGAGAGGAACACAGGCCAAATGTCCATTAGTACACTTTTTTACTTCTCTCTCTCTCTCGTAATGCTAGCATGATGATGATCACCGACCCTCTCTCCTCCTCCTCCCAAACATTTTGTATTATCCCGTATCTCCCATCCTCATCATCGTCAACATCAAAGTTATAAAGAAAACGTTTTGGCACAGTTCCCATGGCTCCATCATCATCATCCTCTAAAGTGAACCATAAGAAGGAGCATCAAGAAGAAGAAGAAGAAAATAAAAACCGAAAAAAGTGGTATATTCCTTTAAAAAACGTGTGGTGATGGTTTCGTTCCTTGTATATTATGTGTAGTAAGTAAATCTCCTATCTCAGCCCTCTTTCTCGCCACTTAACTTGCTCAACCCTGCACTCTGCAAAAAATAATACATATGATCACATTAAAAAGTCAACTGAGAGAGAGAGAGAGAGGTACATACATAACCAACTCTCAGATTGTATATTATAGTTAAAAAAAAGTAGATTTTCTGTGGCTTGGCCTGGTCCTGGTTTGGTCCACGACTCTTTCTCAGAGAAACAACAAGAAACATCTTCGATCCGTGGAAATTGATATTTATGTCGTTCGCTCTTATTTCGAGATGCCATTGCATTGGTCTGAATGCTACACTTTTTCCACTTCATCGCCAAAAACAAAGTTTTTTGTTAGAGAGGGAAAATCGTCATCATCGTCATTATCACAATCACGTGTTTCCTCATTCAGTGACTCACTAGAGCACTATTAATGATTTCTCAATGTACGTATTTTACACCCATTAAAGTAAGTGGAGGCATGAAAAATCTTGTTCTATTCATTTTGAATTTTCTATATGGTTGACCTTTCACATTATATGCTGGTCACTTGTTCGAATCAATTGTTTCTCAATTCAATTTAACATTATATATCCCAGTATATTTTCTGATTTGCATTTTACACGTCCTCCTAATCCCTAATCTCTCTTTGTGATATTTTTGTTTGTGTTTTTTGTTTCTTAAGTCGAAGCCAAGAAAAATTATGTCTTGTCTTTTCTTTCTTTCTTGGCCAGCAAAAAATGGACTTCTCTCTCTCTCTCCCTCTGTTTCTTGACTTTTCTGACTTTGTCTTGTAATGTGCAGTGGTGGTGGTGGTGGTGAGCTGACTGAGCAAAGTTCTAATTTTAGAGGTTGTGTAATCTTCTCTCTTTCCTTACCGTCACCATCGTCGTTCTTCTCCTGTAATTCCATCCCATCATCCTTATCGTCATCCTCCCTATTTTTCTTTCTATTTTTTCAGCTATGTATACCGTTACATTACTGAATTCTCATTATTATTATAATTTGTATAAAAGACAGTCTTGTTCATAATATAGACATGGTTTTACAAGGAGGACAATGTGTACAGTCCATCGATATACCCATCTACGAAAAACATGTTTAGCCTTACTTGCATATTTGCATTGTGAATATTTACTTAATATACATCAGCGAAAGGATACGTATTATTTTTTATTTTGAAAAAATAATAATAATAAATTGCTCTATACCACACGAGTCAGCCTTAAAAATGCTTAACTTGAGCAGAGTGAGAGCCACTGTGTGTGAGTGAGCTTCTCTCTCTCGCGACTCATGTCATTAAGAGCATTTTTACGGTTGTATTTTTACTGCAAACAAAAAATGCACTTGGGTGGAAAGAAGATGTGCAACAAAGTATTCATATGATATGTATTTTATCTTTCTCTCTGGTACAGTATGGTTTCGTTGTTCGTTGGGGGAGGAGGAGTGGGAGGAAACCAAAACGAAAAAAGTTTTTATACTTGAGACTAGGATGAGTAGACAGCAGACACATAATAATAAAGTTTTTGAGAGTCACCCTTTCTCGGACAAAAAATGTGCATCTTCTTCTCCGTCCTCTCTTGCAAGGAATCAACTTTTTTAAAGAGTCCAACGTTTTAACAGCCACCGTTAGAGCTAAAGTTTCAAATGAAGTGCTATTCAACAAAGTGTTTCTACCTATCTAGTATGAATTCCAAATGTGCATGGTTTGCATGTTTGAGGGAGAAAAATATTTTGCCCCGGGAAAATCCAGACAAGAGTGAAAAATATATATTATGCAAATGTACGTTTTTCAAAAAAAAACTGTATAATGATCATGTTGGCTATGTTTTAGTTTTTTTCAAGCAAGAAAAAAATTGTTTGTGTCCAAAAATACAAAATAAAATAACTGCATTTTCTTGGCTGTCGGTTGACTTGACTTTGAGCGAAAACTGGCCTCATCGCTCAACATGCCAAGCACATAAACACATCTGTACTACCACACGGCAGTATAGAAACTAGTAATGGCATTAGTAAATGATGATACAGTGTATCTTCTTCTTGTTTTTGGTTTTTGATGATGGTCCCTGGTCTTCTTCCTCTCTCTTTTCTCCTTGTGTAGTTTTTTTTCGAAACAGTTTAACCTTGTCTGCGCTATTGGTTGGGGTTTGACTACTTGGAATACAAACGGGATAGCCTCTCTTTCTCTGTGTGTCTCCGCTTGAAGAAAAATTTGCAGTCAAAAAAATGCCACCTCGATATTTTTTGTTGTTTTTGTTGATAAGGCTGAAATCGTCGCATTTTTACACACTTCGTCATCTATCGACGAGGAAAAAGGGCTGAGGTCAAAATATGACCTCTGCCATTCGATGCATACATGTACATTGTAGCCTTCAGTGGAGAACAGACCACTCAATTTGAGATAAGCTTCCTTACAAATATATATATTTTCATGAGTTGTTAGGTTACGGGTTTGGATTTTTTCTCAAGCAGAAGCTATTATTATTAAAGCAAAGAGTTATGTCGTGACTTGGTCACGGTCCAGTGGTCAGCCTGACATCAAAGCAGATATTATAGGGAACCGGCATCGGGCACACAGTCAAAAGGACCATTTCATTCATCAGTTCTCTCAAGAAAGACGGGAAGTCATCACGTAATTGCTTAGCTCTTCTTGCCTTTTTTCTGTTGGTATGGTGCTGCTGTTGCGACTCAGTTTTTACGTTGGGATGATGATGGGCTTGGTTTCCAACGGATATGCCATTATTATGACATGACAGACAGGACCAACAGAGGAAAATTGATATACAATGTGTAGGGAGCTATGAGAATACGGGATCGTCTTGTCCGTCTCTCTCTGTCTGTGCAAAAATAAAACGTGATGATTATAATGTCATTTGTAACTGGATCAGTGAATGCTGTGTTGTTTTGTGAGCAAAGCCAGGTGGCATCTTTATCGTCATTACAATTCTCTGTTACGATGTACTGCGTCCTCAAATGCTTATATTTCATATTCACCCACATCATATTCAAAAAAAAAACGTCTGTGTGTCTGCCACAATTCGAATTTTCTTGGTTTTATGACACACAGGTATGTCTGGTATCGGTTAAAATATTTGTTTGGCAACGATTCCCACGTAATAAAAGTTTACCTCCCTGTGATATTCTGTCACTAACACGTAGGCAGAGAATAGTTAAAATGGAAATTATGAATACCACAAAAATACCTACGTGACCGTGACCAAGCGAAATTAAATTTTCACTTTTATGCTACGAGTCGGCAGATTCGACAGAAATCCCTGAGCCGAACATTAAAGTTACCCTAGTCTCTCTGGAACTCAGAGTCCCCTTTGCACATTTTTTTTGCACAAACCTGTGAGGATATGCGTCATACACAAGGTATTGACCCATCAACACGTAGTTAAACGATATTACGATAAATCACAATCCAGCATTCACTTTCTTACAGTCTTACAAGGCATGCTCCTTTTTATTAAAACTATGAAGGAAATAAACTCGCCAACGACGCGCTCATGAACAAATTGTGACTCTATTTTATATTCATTCTTTATCTCACCCTTTCCTTCAAAGAAAATACGTTTCCTCTCCCTGCCTGCACCACCACACACTGTTATAATATTGGTGGCAACAATATAGCACAATAATAATCATAATTATAAATAGTCGAAATGCAAAGATGGTACGGATGGCGATGGTGGTAGAAAATAGCAAAGTCATTTTTAATGTCCAGCCCTGCCCAATGATGATGATGATGATGAACATTACTGTAGCAACCTATAATATGTAGTGAAAAGAAAGATAAAATTGCATTGTGCCATGTTTACTTGAAAGAGAGAGGAAATGGCCTGTAGTAAAGTGGACGAGAAATAATAATGGTAAAAACAGCGGAGAGAGAGATGTGGAGGATGATGATGAGTATTTTGAGCAACGGTGCATGGAAAATCAAGCTAATAGAATATAAAAAAGGGTTGAGGAGAGTGCGACGAAGAACATCATCTTTTGGTCGGCTAAAGTATTCCTCGCCTTTTATTAATGACGACAAAGATCATCATCGTATTCATGAAAAGAGAAAAAAAGGTAGACAGGAAGACGGAGAGAAGATGGTCCCTCTATCTATCTGTTTATAAAAGAGAAAATTGAATTCTGAGAAGGAGAAAAAGAAAAGGAGCCTTTGAAAAAAGGACAACAGGTAAATTTTCTCGCAAAGTATGGTTTTAAGTGGCGCTCTCATCATCAACATCAAAATATACAAACACACGTACAGGTAGTCATAAAGAGAATTAGCATGAAAACAGCAAGGAACAAATTTGGTGTATGCAAATTTAAAAAAAGAGTGTCCAGCTGTGACCTGAGCATTATCTTCTTGAGAAGCAGCAGCAGCATCATCATAATCATTATCTTTATTGTTGTCTTGTTGGCGTGAGAGCAGCAGCACCCACCATTGTCATCTTGTTTTGATGATGATCACCGGATACAATTTTATTTTGGATGGGTCAGTCATGCTCGCACTCACTCAAGTTTTACTGTTTGCTGCTGCTGCGCTCGCTGATATATTATGCATAAGTATTATTTTTAGAATGGTCCATTTATCGTCGTAATGCGTGGAGACGCCCAATGCAAAGCAAAAAGAACATAAACCTGGTATGTGGCAGCTTGTAAAAATATTAACTGATTGGCAATAATAATGGCAAAAACCCACTTTGGCGAGTCAAGTGGAGGTGCTATATTGACAGTACCGTACGAGCGTGTCAATGACATTCAAAGTTCAACTTGCTTAAATCAAATCCAATATTTCCTACTGAGAATTTTACAGCTTTTTCCAATTACTTGAAGGTTTTACTACCTGAAGAAATTAAGAATAAAGCAATTCATTTGCATTGTAGCAAAATTCACCGATGCATATTTTGTGCGCGTATATTGAACACAAATCCTATTTGTTTTTTTAGATGCGGTTCTTAAACGGGATTAGTTTTTTTTATGAACTTCATTACCGTATCCGCTCCTTTGTGAGTTCTTTCTCTGGTCATTTATTGGCTTTCTTTCTTGTTGTTAGCGTTCCTTCTCGTGTCGGATGATGAAGGAATAAAAAAAGGGGGCCAACGCCTAGCTATCTCTCTAGCAAATTTAGGCTGAGTATATGTCCCTATAAACGGCAAGTCACGACAATCGTCACGGACTCTGAATTAAAATCGTGCCCAAATAAAAATTCACTCCAAGAAAGCAGCTTTTTAAGGGAAGGCCAAAGCCAATAGAAAAAATGGAGGTATTATATGGCATCCATCTAATCCATTGAAACGTCAGATAAAACAATACAGATGAAAAATCCTGACTGATATTGTCTCTGATCATTTGCACGATGACGATGATGGTCAAACAAGAAAATCAAATACAAAGGTTTTTTGAAGCTGATCCTTTTCAAAAGTAGAAATGGCCAAGTGCAAAAATAAAAAGCAAGAACCGACAGTCTCATCACTCATCATTCTTCTTCGTCTTTTCTCTACAAATAAAAAAGATTGAGCAGCAGCTGAAAAAAAAGATGAAAAGCTGCTGATAAGATGCACAAAAACAGTTTGATTTTTTTTGCTGTAGAGAGCCGGTCGGATCTATTAGCCAGAAGATGAAAAATTATGATGATAACAACAAAAAGCAAGTGAATCATCTTCATTTAAACAAATCATGTCCATCTGTCCAGCTGTCTGCCGTCCATTCAGCCAGAGAACAACTGTATCGTTAACATCTTCGAATGATATCGTCATCCTCATTATCATCAGCCACATCATCTTTCCTCTTTCTCTTCTCATCTCTTGTTTGTCAGCGAGCAACTAGAGGAGACCGACACGGCACGAACCAAATTGCAATTATTCCTCTGCTCGGAAAAAAATTAAAAGAAACGAGCGAGTTTTTAGTGTCGTGTCATAAAGAGAAAATAATGCAGTTCAAAAGAAATATGCATATACATAGGTACTTTAAGTACATTTTTAAATAATAATAATAATATGCGATTATCATAATCTTTTTCTACCCTCTTCGTTCTCGTTGTCGATGACCCGAAAAATGGGATAGGAATTTGAAAAATAAAAAAAAATTCATCCGAGCCAGAAAAAAACGACTGCTTATAATTAGCCAGCCTTCTCATCTTTTAATTGAATTCAATTAGACCACGCTTCCCTTTATGGCACTCTACTCAATTCTAATTTCAATCGGTTTTTAAAGCGATGTCGATGATTCGCGTGGATAATTGGAGGTGTTACCTGTGCAGTGTGAGGTGATCCTTATATTTTTTTTATTGTTATTAACTACGCCAACAATAACAACATTAAGCACACATTATACATAAGTGTAACGCCTACACTTGAACCAAAATAAAAAAAATTTTGCAATGCATAATATTATCGGATAAGTATGCAGATTCCCATAAAGTTCATCACCCATCGGTATCATTTCTCTCTGTCTAACACCTTTACCACCTACGACCTACCTGCGTCTGTGATGATAATCATTCTCATCAACAAGACCAATACTAATTGAGAAAAAAAATCATTTATATTATTACCATTATACATGTTACTATTGTCTTTTTCTCGAGTCGAATCATCAGTAGTAGTACATGTATTGAGTCAACTTGTAGCAGTAATGAAATAAATGTCAGAGTTGATTCATTTTTCTTATTTTTTCTCTCGTCTGTTGTGGGACAGGCAGTAGGAGTAGCAGCGGAGGAATCGAGAAAAAGAGGGGGACTAATTACGAAACTCTCTTGTGTTTTGTGCGTTAAAGTTGACTTGTCCACGATCTCCTTGTTTTACTGCTGCATTGTGGTGGGTGCTCGTTCAAAAGATACGCAGTATTACCTTTCGCCTTGTTCACTTTATCAGAGGAGTCAGGAACAGAGCAAAAGGCCAGGGAAGGAAGGAGAGAAAAACTGAGTATTTTTAAAAATAGCCATCTATCCGACCTTCCATCTAGCTACCCATCCCTCTCCTTTTTGCCGGTGATTTTCTCCTCGTATTAGATGTTGTTGATATTGATGCATACACTGTCTACTTTATTTTTCTCATCATGCACGAAAAAAAATTTATCACGGTGATCCGAGTATGGCTACGTTGTACAGTGCAAAATAGTTTATTAGTGGTGTGGCTATCATCATGTCACCATGACAACCTGACTTGGTCCTGATAGTCCTGAACAACATCTCTCGGTACGGTACTGAATGAGAAAAATCCGAAAGAGAGGTGACCAAACAACAACGTCTTGGTTTCTGTTGGTTTTAAACGTTTTCTCCTCAGTTTTTTCTCTTTCACGTGCATAGCCTCTTCTGTCTACCTTATATTTCCTATCTATCTATCTCTCGTCATGAGGATGAATATCATCATCATCTATAATGATCATGTAGTAAACTAAATCTCCTCACAGAGTAAATGTAGCGTGGTACACTGCAGGAGCAGTAGACATCTTTCCACAACGTAATACAGGAGCACACAGGAGACCAAGAGAAAAAGATGCAAACCACTAGTGACGCTACTAGGCTTGTACATTACCAATTACCATACACTACTTGTTATATGTATTTTTTGGCTAACTTTGTCCCAAAAATAAAATTTCTTGGCAAGGGAACAAACCAGCCAAGAAAAGAAAAAAATATCTAGTAGCAGAGCGACACCGAAAGAGAGAGGGCCATCTTTTTTACTTGTCCGACGATCATGATCATCGTCCTCATCATCATCACGTTTTTTCCTCTTCTTCTTTTTCGTCATACTCGAATATATTATCTTTGTATCTCTCTGTCTGTTGTAGACCCCACCAAACTTACTTATTTACTTTACTCATCATTATGCTCATACACTTTTTACCAAGCAAGCTTATCTTTTTTTACCCTCAACTTAACTTCCCATTTTTATCTTGCTCTCAGGTCCTCTCTATTACCTCGAGTCCTACTATTTTTTAACGTTTAGACTGGCTTAAAAAATGTGCACAATACCTATATCCTGAGAGAGTCGTCGTCGGACGGAAATTGGATATTACCATGGTTTTGTTGACATCACCACCACACCATTCTCATCATCATCATTTCATTCCATTGCTAATACTTTTGCTTACTTATCCTCCTCTCTCTCTACACACACACTCACTAGTCATTTTCATTAACGCATGCAATTCAAGCCTGCATGCATCCATAAGTGTGCAGCAGGCAGTGAGAGAGAGAGAGACAGACACACATGGACCATCCTGAACGCATATGGAGAGTTTTTTAAAGAAAAACACAAGACCATCCTCATCTTAGTTGTGATCATCAACCCTTTCCTTTTTTTAAAGATGCGCCATCATCTTCCTCCATACATTTCTCCTCCAAGCTTTTAATACCCTCCCCACAACCAAAAAGAAACTATCCGGGAGCCGGAGAGGAGCAACAGTCATGATCCGAGTTAAAAAATAAATCGTCGTTGTCTTCTCTCTCTCTCGCTCATGATGATAATGAAGCAATGTGTGTGTCTACTTTTCAACTATTATAATGATTCTCTTGAGAAAGAGACCAGTGAAATATATCCATGTGTATTTTTTAACGTTGAAAGAGAGGATGTAGGCGGATATTGCAAGTTGAGCAAAAAAACAAGAACAAAAAAATATGTATGGATACTCATGAAAATGGACTTTTTTCTCTCTCTCACACACTTTCTGTCTTCTTTTCTTTCATTTTCTCGGTGTGTAGTAGAACTCTCGAGTAGTCAAGTCAAGTTCTCCCTCAACTATACCGGGAAAAGATGTGTGTGCAGATGAAAAGTAAAGACATGTGCAGTGATGATGAGGATGATATTTTTGTGCGTGTGATATAATTAAGTATGCACTAGAAGAAAAAAAAAGAGTTAGGAGGATGCTGCTGGTTTTTATTATGTAAGTTAGTTGGCTGTTGTTGTGTGATGCTGCATAAAAAATGATGATCTTGGTTGGTTGGAATAGTACGCATTTGAAAAGAAAGATGCGTAAAGTTGTATAGGCAAAGATACACAACTTGTAATATTCTCTGGTTGACATTGGCATTGGCACTCAAACTGAAAAATCATGATCATCGTGATCATCAACAACATATCTCTCTCTCTCTCTCCGTGTATTTATGAGTGTGTTTTATTTTCCTCCTTGTCTTTTCCTCCATATAATTTTCAGTTTCGGTTCTCTTCTGTCGTCCAAATTTTATTGAATTTATTCCTCGCAAGAAGAAGTTTTTTTTGTTCGAGGTGGCTTTCCGCTTGGCGTGACTGGGATGCAACTTATTACGCTGCTTTTTCTTCTTCGTGAATTCAAGAGAGAGAGATTTTACGACAGAAAGTTGAAAAAAAATTATACATATAAATAAAGCATTGACGAGAATGACGGTGACGATGATAATGATTATCATGTCGCTAGTTCCGGTTCTTTGGCTGGCTTCCTTGCTGGTGATATTTTTAAGCTCTCCAGCAGCAGAAAAAAAAGGATTTCAAGTTGCTCAATGGCTATTCCCACATCGCTAGCAGTAGCATCCCAGCCAAAAGGCAGGAGAGAAAAAAAATATCTTGACAAAGCACACTACAGTACGCACTGCTTCTGTTGTTGAAATTGAAATACATTTTTTTCTCCTTTTCGCTCCACACTACTTTGGCTATTTATGTCTTTCGTCTTGTTTCCCTGCAAAAAATTTACCGTTTTTATGCGCTTCGATCTCGCTTTTGCTGCTGCGTGTGGAAGAAATACTCTGGCACAACCAGTCATCATCATCACCGTCTCCACGTGTTCTTATTAGGCCCACGTCCAAGAAAACCAGAAGAAAGAGAGAGGCATGCCGATGTATGCACTGCTCTATAGCCTGCGCTGCTCTCTGCACTTGCTCCTGGAGAAATAATCTTGATGATGATGAGAATGGTGATCCTGGTCCAAAAAAGAAATGCATTTTTTCATCTCTCTCTCAATCTTCGAGCCTCTCTCTAGTCAAATCGCTTCCTCTATTTTTTCCCATTCTGAACTCCTAACCAAAATGCTATTCCTGTGCACACAGCGAGTCTACGACATGATCATGGTGATGATGAGATGCATGCGTGAAAGGGAAAAATTCACCTATTATACGAGATATTATTACGTAAGTTGTGTATAGAGAAGGGAAGTAGAAGCATTGCGCTTTTATGCATATGTGGTGAGTACGCGAGCAGAATAACCGTGATCTTGATATTCTCGTTATTAGTGTTATTATTATTATGCAAAAAACGGGAATGAATTTCAAGAGCACACACACACGCACAATTTGATGGAGTGTGAGAGAAGCCGAATAGAGACAAACAAAAATATTTAAAACAAGTACTGCTCTTGTGTTACTCTAAAGAAATCTTGACTGGTAGATGTATTTTATGGCGATTACATAATGTTTTTGCTACTGGAAATGAATACCTTGGCACAACGGCGTTGCGTGAACCTGTTGTTAGTTTAAAGCATGTTCTCTGGGTGGTGTAAAGTAAAACATGCACCTGCATTAATTCCTTTTGCGCATACGCACAAAAAATTAATGCATTGCTTGAATATATTTTCGCTGCATACCTATGCAAATATATGAAGTTACGGAAGGAAACTGACTGGTTGGTTTGATACTGATTGTAATTTTCCTTAATAATAATAGAATAATTAATAATCGAGATTTTTTATTGTATTTTTTCAGGTAAGTCCATTTGGCTTGATCAACCGTTTGCTCTCCCTCGGTATTGTGGGTATTGAAACAAAAACAGTCAGTTACTTTATAGTGATATAAATGCAGTTTCATTGTTTTCAGTAAGCCTTTAAGCAAGCGCATCACTATCACTAATGTAGAAAATTTAAGTTTGTCCTAAATTTTACGGAATGCGTAGAATCCAAATTCAACCCTTCAATGTTGCGACTTGAAGCAAGAAAAACGTGCACAACAATTGCAACAGTTTATAGCCTCATGTTTTCATCACTCGTATTGCATAGCATTTTCCTGATCTTTTTCTCATATTGATCTCTTTCTCAACTCTTTCTTCTTTATTTCGTCGTTTTGTCCATTTTTCACTTCAAACTTTGTGTGTGGCTTCATGCTACATGATAAAGAGGATGGTGGAATGGAGTTTAGAGTGAGCAACCGGATCGGATGTTGATGATGATGGGGAATACCTATTTTTAGAATATTTCCATTCCACGACGATACGACGACAACAACAGTGAAGCCAACATTTAACGTTATGGTAAATACTTTACACGTAAAGCATCTCCACGCTGCGTTTCCAGTCATCATTTTTGTCTGACCAGCTTACTTTTTCTTGTAACTTGCAACGCATTTTCCTCAGTAAAAAATACACTGCTCTTGATTTTCCTCCAATTTTTATAATTCCTCTTGCAAACGTATATGGTGTGCATACGTTATTTGCGACGCAATGGATTGAGAAATCCAGTATTAACTATTATTATTTATGTATCCTAGCATTCATCTTTGCTCTGATAACCATCACAACACCTTTAAACTCTGTGCTGGTGCGCTGCGGAGGTGAGACGAGAGGAAAAAAAGGTGAAAGAGGACATGTTATGATAATGACCTCATAGAAATGGTGTGTGAGAGAGGGAGAGCGTCGTAGTCGCCGTGAGTGTGTTTTTGGAAAATAAGAGCACACAATGCAGAATGTCATTAGCATATAGTTAAGTACGCTGCAGTAATAGAAGAAACGCTTATGTAAGCGAGCACACTTGGATAATCAGATAGCAGAACTTTCTGGAATGAGCCAGTGCAAAAGTATGGATATGTCCATACATTAATGTAGGTAGGTATTAAAAATTTTGTTTCGGTCTGGACTGCGACTTTGGAGTCAATTTTTGGAAGGAAGGAGAAGATGACGATGGTTGGGCTATTGATGGCTGTCTTCCTGTTTCTTCATCTTTGAGATATGAAAATCTAATGATGGTGGTCGTGATCTTGATACTAATGCTTTTGGAGGTAATGATCATAAAGATGATCAGCCTTGGTGGTAAAATGGATTGAGGTGACTGATCCTTCCATATGACCACTCTTGTCATGATTGCCTTGTCACCCTTGTATGTGGGGAGGCTTGGATTTTTTTTCAAGCATACTGATACAAGTAAGCACAGTCCATTGACATGAGAATGACACAATCTTTCTGTCAGAAAATCTACTTACGCATCCAACAATAATGATTAAGTTGCAAACACAAAAGGGGAGCATCCATCATCAAATGACGACTCTGATAGTATATAAAATTAAGTGGGAGGGCAGCGTCCTCGTATCATTTTTGTCTCTCATAAATGAGAAAAAAAGAAGGTCAATTTCTCCCATACAGACAAGTGAAGTGGTTGAGATATATTTCTGTGTTTGGAGCGTGTCCTCTTACTGATAGTAACAACAATAATAATAATAAAGACATTGCATCTTCAAAAAAACATGGAAGAAGTTGACGTTGTGCTGTTTGATGTCAGTTGTTTCCTGGGAGGAGTTCTTGGTCGTCAACTGAGAGAAAAAAAGAGAAAGAAAGAACATTAAAAGATTTGTGTGTGCAGTTGTTCTTGCTGTTTAGACTGGGGTAAAATGATTATTATATTGTCTGCTGATGATCACCATCATTAATGTCCGTGTTCATGTCCCTTTCTTCGTGTCTTGGTTTTTTGCTCACAAGAAGTCAATTTGCAGAGTCATACTGTTGCCCGTGTGCTCTCTCCGCTTACCTGTTGTCTGTGAGTGTCTGCTGCTGCTGTTGTTGAAGATGGCTTGATTAAATTAGTATACGCTTGTTGGTTTCTTCACTTTTGTGACTTGTTGTAATCAGAGGGAGAAAATGCATACAACATGATAATAATGATATCATTCATCGTCATCATCAGTCATGTTCATGTTTCTTTCCCTCTATGTCTTCATGTTGATGTTATTGTTGATGATGATGAATAATGAATAATAATAAAACGGATGGACGATTGTGTTGAGGAAAACAAGAGACAAGATTTCTGAGAGTGCGTGCGTGGGTGGTGGTCGGTTGGTCGACCAGAGAGAAAGAGAAGAAAAAAAATTAGATGTACTGTCTCGGTGTTTCAATTTTTGTTCTTGAATTGCAAAAAAAATCATATTATTATTTATCGTTTTGAGATGACGGTATAATTGTAATTGTCCTTCATGAGGAATAGAAATTTAATTCCAAGAAATCGATTAGTCGCTACGATAAGCACATTCTAAAATTAGATTATAAAATGAATCAGGTAGTGAGGAAGATGATGAACAGTTCAATTTCATGTTATTCGTTAAATGTAATTTTTTACAAACTCTTCTTTTTTTTCTGATGCGTGAGCTATTAGCTAAGCTTTAGTTTTGTAAAGCGCAAATTAAGAATTTACAGTTGATAGCATGAGTATAGTAGCACCAAAAAGTAATTAACTAGTATGCTATTTAAACAGTATGCAATTAATAAAAATACCATTGCAGAGGCGTGACTCGTAATAGCTTTAACATTTTCTTTTCTGTTTTTACGACGACACTTTTTTAATTGCTGAACAACAAGAACTACACAGCAGTACAACAAATTATTAAGCAAGTTCATTCAGAAGCAAATAAAAAAAGCTGTTGCTCCTCCTTCTGCAATTTCATCATCAGAGATACAGTTAAATTCTCTAGAAAAAAAATTGCCTTGGGCCTATTCCCCTTTACAAATAGTAAACCATGTCACCATCATGTCAGTTTTATGCCAATACCTTGATATCATGCATATATTATTATCAGCGTATGCATCTGCAATCAACACAAAATAAACTAACCGCTATATAGTCTACTTTATCTCTTCTTCGGGTACCTTCCGAAATATTGAATGCAAAAAAAAAGTGTTTGTATTCCGTTACACACGGTTTTTAGCTGAAAAGGTGTCGTGAGTTTCAGTGCCGACACTAGACTCTTCCTTCTTAATAAATTCTCATTCAAAAGGTCACCAGCCGTCGTTATATTATCTGCTATAGTACAATAGGTAGGAATGTTACCTAGTTTGCTTGAATGGTTTTTAACAGAATGAAACGATCTCCGCATTTCATCCTCATCATATACTACCACCACCTGTGGCAGTGACAAGAACAGAATCTAGCTGTGCATTATGTAAAAAATCAGTAAAATGTACTCAAATACCAAGAGACCAAGACAAATATATAAAGCAAAATGTATAGAAAGGGTTGAAGCAATTGTTGCTGCTGCTGATGATATCCATTATTTAGCGATTTCTCTTCCCCCAATGGACAGGATGGACACATGATCCTTTTGCTTGTTTTCCTTGTTTCTGCGATTCTACAGATATAATCTTCTCCAAAGGAAAAGATCTAGATCAGTAATGTTTTTCGGTGGTGTGAGGTAGTAATGTATAGTGCGATTTTCTACCTAGATATCCATGAAACTTACCTTCCCTTATCGCACAAATAATGTGTGAAGAAAAAACAAGGTGAAAAACATGTGTAATATTATCCGATGAACAAAACAATTGTGGAAAGGTTCCACTTTTTTGGAAGATCTCTTTTTTTTGCAGATAAAAGGGTTGGTTATTCATTTTTTGAGGAACACATTTTTTTTCTTGTAACGGGATACTACAATAATGCATGTCCTTGGCCATGGCCCTTATTGTTACTTGCCGTTCCATTACGTTTTTGTCACTACTGCGAGAAGACAAGTCTTTCCAGTAATAATAGAAAAGGGTTAACTTGGTTTTCTTTTTATTCTCCATAACCGCAACAATTGTCCATCAATTCGTATCCCGATTTTGTTTCTGGAACAATTTCTACAGTAGTGGTGAGCTTGTTTGGTGGTATATGGCAAAGGCAGATGCAATTACATGTTTTTATGTACCGCTTCTTCGAAAAAAAAGCTCATAAACTTTATGACATTTTTATAGAGTTGGATCACTTCAACAATGTATCGTGCAACAATACTCAATGACATTTTACCATCACCTTGCTCATTGTATTTTCTGATGAGATTTTGCCACTGTCGTTTATACAACCGCAATTTTTTTTTTGGTGGTGGTGTTGCTGCTGCATTCACATTTCCTTTTCCGGACAGGAGAAGAAGGAGCTTCCCTACAGAGTCTCGTAAAAAAATAAAATTGTTTCGCTAGCCAAAGAAACCACACCACATCTTGACCATTTTGACCCCTTCTTTTCAATCATCCTATTATCATTATTATTTATTAATAGAATTTCAATGTATCCATTATTCAATCGGTAAACTGGACTACGCCGCTTGTTCACTATCTCGACAACTAATCCCGTCTATTGTTTTTAAAATAAACCCAAAAAGATAAGAGATTT